>JASDQU010105566.1:194403-206198 GCA_032191745.1 Picea mariana
TTGAGGTACAAGTTGGGTACATGGTTGAGACAAGTAGTTGATGAGTTGGCACATACATGAGGTGTATAGTTGATGATGTTGGTACATATTGATGAGTCATAGTTGATGAGTAGTTGACACATGATTGGTACATACTTGGTACATGGTTGGTTTCACTTTTTTATGGTATAGGTTGATTTCAGATTGTTTGGTATAGGTTGGTGCATAGTTGATGCACTTGTTTATGGTACAGGTTGATTACAGGTTGAGCTACAGTTCATGCATGGTTCAGGTTTATTGGTACAGGGTTATAGCAATATATCTCACAGTGATAGTGTGATAGTGGTTTCATCATTCTACTTCTACTTCAGGGCAGTTGGACGGGGAAAGGATAGGTGGTTGTAGCCACCTTCCGGTTGAAGACAAAGAACATATGGGGTTGTAGCCAAAGAATTGGGGAGTTGGAGCTTCCCTCAGGTTGTATCCTGAGAAACTAGGGGGTTGGAGCCTCCTTGCAGTTGCAGCTGGAAAAAAAAAGGAATTTGGTGCTTCCAATGAATGTAATTCTTCAAGACATATAAGAAAAATCCTTTTGTGGTTTTCTCCCAATTTGGGTTTCCATGTAAAACACTGGTGTACTCTGTATGTGTGTGATTGTTCATTTCTTATTGCTCGTTATTGGATAATAATTCTACATTGATATAAAACTTGGATTATTTGAAGAAAAAATATTATAATTACGCTATTACCGATTCACCCCCCCTCTCAGTAATCCAACAAAATGTGCATATGACAACAGTGAAGAAAATGAATATGAAGAAAGAAATGGTCTTGCAAATGAAAAATGTTTATAATGTTTCAAATAAGAAATCCTCCAGGCATGATGTTGAATATGAAGAAAGCAATGGACTTGCAAATGAAAATTGTCTTTCGTTATGTTTTTCTTCCTTTGAATTGTTGAAAGTAAATCATGAGATAAAAAAGGAAGCAGTGAATTCTGATTGCATTCACAGTGACATTTTTTTACATGAGAAAATAGTTATCAGTGAAGAGGACCAACAATTTTCTCATACTTTTAATGACCATGTTGTTGATTACATGGAAGGTTATTTCAGTTCATATTTGCAGCCTATGATTAACTACCATCTTGGAAATAATTATGATGGTCAATAAACATCAGTGTTAGATATGTATTTCTTGCCACTAGGGGTTTCATTTCATCCAGCACTGTCTTCTGATTCAGAAGATTGTTATTTCCAACAGTCTCAACATATTTTCAGCCTTTTTGTGGTAATCAGCAGGTTGAATTACATGAAAACAAGGATGCAGTGGAAGGGGTGAAACATGATTGCTGTTTTATGTATGTTCTGGAGGATCCATTTGTAGTTTTGTTGGAGGCAGAAAACAGTCCCAATGTTTATAATTTTTTGAGATTTGAATTTATAGATAAATTTTTGAATGACTTGTCAGTAAACAACAAGCACGTTTAAAGAAATCAAAAGTGGATAAAGTGCTTGCATGGTTGCATTGGCATTTTTATTTCACTTGATTGGAATCTTTTTCAGTAGTTAGGGTAGGTAGGAGTGAGAATAAGCTCGGTACTACGAGCATTTCTTTAGCAATATGCAATTTTCATTTTCAGCTTAGTTTCATATTTCAGTTTGGAGCATATACAACTTTGGGTTTTCAACGGATGCAAGTTACAAGTTACAGTTGGAATTTGAGTTTGGGGGAATCCTAATGGATAGGCGCCAAGTCTATTGTTCTTTTCTACCTCACGGGGAGGATAACATCCCCATTGGAGCCAGCTATTAGCACCATGATTTTCATAGCTAAGGTTAGAGGTTTGTCAACAATTTGCAAAGTCATGTCTATTAGCACCCATATTGTTCTTATGCCTAGAATCATCTAACATCTCCAAGGGTCGGTTTCAAAAGGAAGCTTATCATTTATTATTTTCGTTTCCATTTGCAACTGCGTGCTGCAAAATTTGTTATGTGTTTCACAGAGCACTTCACCATGCAAAGGATTCAGTCGCACAGTGGATTTCATCGCACAATGGATTTCTTCACGCATGGGATGTTGTCGGGCAAAGGATTTCATCACGTAGTGGATTTCGTCATGCAATGGATTTCATCATGCATAGGATGTTGCCGCGCATAGGATGTTGTCGCGTAGAGGATGTCATCACGCAGTGGATTTCGTCACGCAGTGGATTTCATTGTGCAGTGAATGTTGTCAAGAAGAGGATGTCATCATGCAGTGGATTTCTTCACACAATGGATTATGTCACGCAAAGGATGTTTTCGCGTAGAGGATTTTCCTGTGCAGAGGCTACAGGTCGTGCTACGCAAATGACTAGTTTAGTGGTAAAATTCAAGATCACTTTCTGACCAATTGGAGAGGAATTTTGAAAATCCCCGAGAGGTTTTTTTTAGGAAAAAAAAAATAATAAAAACCTCTCACATATTTGAAAAAAGTTTCATATTTTGGGAGATTCAAAGGAATATTTGATCCCTATGTTTTAGTTTTCATGATTTCTTATCCGAGACATGTTTTTGTGACACATATTCCGGACAGCTGGAGATGAATTTCAAGAAATCGAGAGTGGTTTTTCTTCATAACAAGATTAAATAAAAAATCCTCTCTCAGTTTTGAAAAATAGATTTTTATTAGTGATATATGATGTCATCTTTAACGCCTATTTTTCCATTTTGTTGCGCAATCCGCTGCGTTTTTACTATAGGTTACTATTATGTAGCAAACTTGTTGTGCATGGATGATAAAGTGTCCAGAAATGCACATGATGAATTATCACAACCATATGGTTGAATTTTGATCATGATAAATTATTGTAAAGAATATTTTGGTTACAATTACGATTTGGCAAAGTCAGGTTTTCTATTTTTAGTAAATCCGTTGAAGTTATTGTTCTCTTTCAAAGAAATCGAATCCATTATTCTAAGAGAGAGTAGTTTGACCCCAGCAGCCAAGGGTGACATTAGTTTTCTATATATATGGATCATTTTCATGCAAAAGGGGTTGGTTGGAAAAAATAGTGTAGACAGTGATTATTGAATGTAGCTTTGAGCTCAATCGAAATTTAATGCAAAGGTCCTGAATCTTGGACAAAAAGATTCTAATTGTAGAAGTTGGATGTATTGTTTACTTTTCTTTGTGTGCGTACTTCATGTATTATTTTATTCATGTCTATTTTCTGTGTGAATCGGAACGTAATTTCAAATCTAGGATTCATTGTGCAACGCTCTAGATTCGTGCCATTTAGACAAACTTTGTTTCCTCTAAGTTAACTCTGAATTCATCCTTAGCGGTGCTCTGAGTTGCTTCAAGTTTTTGTTCCCCTCGCCTGATACAACGATTTTTAACTGGAGAATGTTTCTTACTTAGCCTTTATCCTCTCAAGTTCAATCACTAAGTCATTTGTTTCTATCATTTTCTTAAATTAACTCCATTTCCCAATGGTACTTTCTCTCTTTCTTGTCCTACCATCCCTTTAAAACAAAAATAAAAGTTTCCTATTGCAGAATCTGACCTCTATGCGTTTATTGATGAAATATTTGAGTTATTACCAATCATTAGACATATGAGAGAGCCCTCTCTGGTTGTATAGGTCAGAATACAATCTAAAGTTGGTTTAAACAGTCACCTTAGGGCTTTCATTGATACAACCCAAATAAATTACTGATTACTAACACATGTAAAGACTGAAAATACTCAAAAACGATTTGGCAATGAGCATACAGAGGTCAGATTTTGCAATAGGACGGGTTTTTTTAGGTTTTTAAAAGGGTTGGTAGGAAAAACAAGAGGAAGAAAACAATGGTCAATGGGGTCAAATCCTAAGATATACTATGAATATTAATACAACTAATGTACTCCTAAGGGAACGAAGGAAAAGTAAGCATATCCTTCAGCAATAAATAGTATTCAAATGATGGCAATATAGAAAAGAGAAAATCCCATTACAAATGAGAGCATCAAACAAAGATGAATTATCAATTTTAACTTTAGAAGAAATAACATAAGGCTGACTACAATGAACAAAGAACTTAACAGAGAGTGAATTCTGGACCTCTAATCATTCAACACAACAATTGCATTAACCATATGAAAGGAGCATCTATCAAGGATGAATTCCAATAATGTACTCATAGCTATGCTTAGAAGAAATAACATAAATGGAATGAATGTGAACTAGAGGAAAACACACTAAAGAATACACCATGATGAATCTCGTTTATCCAAGAGTATTGTACTACTGTATTAATTCATATGGACATTCTAAGAAATTTACACACAGTCCCTTCGCCTTCCTGGCTGAAAGTCCCCCCTTTCTCTACTCTTTTACAATGAAATATATAGCACTAAAGGCCCCTTTCCAATTCCAACTCACAACTTCGAACTCCAACCCCTTTCCCAAAATAGAAACAGTTACAAATAGAACATGACACATTTTAACTCATCTCATGTTTTTTTAGGAGAAACAATAGGCTTCAAAATGCCACCTGTAATTCTCAAACCGTAAAATTTGTGTAAAATATGAGAACAGTTTTTGTAGATAATATCGTTCTGAAGAAAAAATTCTCTCATTTTCTTGAAATTCATCTATAACTGGCCAGAATACATGTCACAAAAACATGTCTCGAACATGAAATCATAAATGAAAAATATGGCTCCAAGATTCCATTGAATCTCTTAATCCATGACACCTATGTGAAAAATGAAAAATGTTAATGTTCTAGGGTTTGTGCTTGACATTAACCTCCTTTGAATTTTGAAAAATCATTCTGGTTCATCCAGAAATCGTCCTGTAAGTCTCAACTGCTGTGGAAACTGACTGCCACATCTTCTTTGAAATGTCACTTGTGTTTTTTTCAAATCTAATTTTATTTGTCCATATTCTCCTTAAATATTTGGGAATAATATATTTGAATAAAAATAATTCCCAAATATTTTTTTATCCTGTAAAATTAAATTTCCATAATTTAATTCATGCTCGTGGTTTTGAAAAACCATTTATTGTTTGTTTCCCATGGTTTTGAAAACCATGTCTTGTTTTGCCCAATTTACCATTTCATTGTGAAAACTATTTACTGGTTTGTTTCCCATGGTTTTGAAAACCATGTCTTGGAAACCATCTTGGTAAACTATGAAAATATCCCTTTATCCTCCCTTTTTACTTATGTAAAAACCTTGGATAAATAATTGTCCAAATATTTCGTTGAAGTACATTTTCTTCTTTATGATTCTTTTCCATAGCAATAAACATTAATTTCTTTGCTCTGTAAAATTTAAATTTTACCTCTGTAAAAACTTTTCATCATGAGGAAGAATTTCATTTATTTGAAATTCCATGGTTATTATTGGAACTCACTACTGGAAAATATGTCGCATATAAACCATATAATAAATGGTTGCAATATTATTTCGGGCTTGGGAGGAGTGGTCTTACACCACACCACTCTTACCCCCAAAATGCATCATTTAAGGATACGTACTCCAACTTAAAACCCAGTGGTTTCGATTTCATCCCACCTTTAAAAATTAACCCCCATTTACTTTCAACCCCTGAAATGTATATGCACCCTCCATACACCCTTTGACTTTTCAATATTAAAAATTGAGCTTCATTCCCATGATTTGACGTGAGATCATGAATTAAATATTGGATTAAATATTAATATAAATATTTTAATATAAAATATTTATATTAATAATAATAAACCCTTTTCCATTTTTCTAAGGACTTTGGGCATATGAGGCTCATCACATGACTTTGTGGATAGGATAAGAAAGCTTAAGCTTAATAAAAGGAATATTTTTAATTTTCAACGGGAATATGATAATAAGGGTAAAAATCAATGATGTGATGGAACCGAGGGATTTAGATATGCATTAAGGCTAGATATAGGTTTGGGATATTTGCCAATTTTGACTCATGGAGGACATGACTATTTTGAATGATTATTTGAGTGAAGGATTTAGGTGATGGGAGCTTGATGGAGCTAGTTAAAAAATTTTAAAATCTCAGTGCAAAGATAACACAAGGACAAGATGATTTGGAAAAATTAATACAAATTAGCATGTGATAACACCAATATGACTAGCAGTGACTGGAATTTCTCCCCCAACATGACTCGCATCGGCTGTTGACAACTCTCCAACATGACTAGCATAAGTTGGTGACTTTTTCTTCCTATTCTTCCTCTTTCTATTTCGTTTAGACTTTCGGTTACTAGTAGCTATACTTTTACCAGAGATGGGAGAAGGAGGAGGAGAAGACTTTGTTTACGAAGGAACATCAACATGATTCCCATGACATAAGGTGCTTAACTGAGAAGCATCAAGAGCATTCATGACATTTGGAATGGTACCCAACCAAACCAGTAGTCCCACATTCAACCCAGGAATGTACAAAGTGGCCATCAAAGGGACACCAACGTTTTCGAAAAAATGAAAAAGCACAAGAATCCACTTTTGAAGGGGTTCCTTGGTTGGTATCATAGGGAACTTTCGCCATGAAGATCTTATGCACAGGTTCTCCCCTTGCAGGATTTTTCACGTCTGTAAAAGTCTCACACACTAACTCTGGTGAACTAGTGGTATAAAAACAACGCCTATATAGAGGCAGCTCCACGTTTCTAAGCGGAAGACCAAAACTTCCTCACGACCAATAGAGTGGAAGTTCTACCACCTTAGGTCAGAGACCAAAATCAATGAATAACTAAATCACTATGGAAAACTAGGGAGCACAGAGCACACACTAAAAGTTTCCTAATGATAAATCAAGCAGTCGAATAACTAGTAGGAAGGACAATTATGTCAATCGACCGTAGAGCAACTAACCGGTGTGAGTGAAAATCAAACACGGAATCACCCTCCAGGTATAATCTGCAAAGAACGATTCGACATTTTCCCCAGGTACTGGGGTATACCCTCGCAGTCACCTATGTAAGTCCCTAGAATATGGGCAACTAGGTTTCCATCTTGTAGTTAGTCACCAGGCGGGTACAGTCAACAGTCGGGTGGATTACAATGAGCAGGATAAAAAGTATGAAGCCTATAAAGGGTATCAAGAGAAAACGGTCCAGAAGACAATAGAGGATATCGAATGGATTCGAGGTCCACAAAGCTCCGTAGGAAAATGCAGTCGATATTACTCATGAGACAGATCCTCAATATGTATTCCCCACTACGTTCAATCCGACTTTGGAGGGGTTATATCCGTTGCCTTTCCTCACATGACCTCATGTTTATCCCCTGTGTTAGAGGGGGGTCTCAGCTAAATTTTACGACACTGGACTTAAACACTCCCTAACTCGGACTCGAATGTTTGATTTAACGTGGCCTTGAAGAGTTTCCTCTCCAAACCTAATTCAAGGCCATAAAACCCTAAACTAGTTTGTGAACCCTACAAACAAAAAATTCTAGTGTATTTTAGATTAAGCGTTCTTTTTAAAGGCTTGATTTACTCACAAGGTATGGTAGTGGAACTGATGTTGTTAGGACTCTTGCAAAAAATGAAACTTATAAGAACACTGGCAAAGAAGGATTATCTTTCTTATTTTTCTTTTGAAATGCTTTCAATATGAGAAGAAAACAAAACACTATGCTAATTTCTTTTTATTTTTCAAATAACAATGCAAAGCAAATGCAAATAAATAAAGAGACCTAACAAACCAAGTTTTTTTTTTATATTTTCTTCCAATCAAAGATGAACTAACAAAAGATGATAAAAGAAACTGATGAATGCACGATTCATGATGCAACTCATTTTTCTTAAAATTCAAGCTCAAAATAAGCTAAAAGTGATAGAAAACACAAGAAGACTAAGAAAGCAAGTAAACTAAAACCTATACCGAGGCTATGGCTGTAAACAGAGACTCTGGACTGATCTAAGAAAACCCTGAGAAGTGTGAACCTCAATCAGGAAATAGGAAAACTTCTTCTTTTTCAAACAAATTCTTGAAATAGAGATGTGGGTTGTTGCATCAGCAGCCTACGTATGTACGCAGGTTGTTTACTTAGCAGAGGGCGTATGTATGTGGGTTTTTTATTGAGAAGAGAATGTATGTACATGGGATGACTCAAAAAAGGGGGCCTACACCTTTGTATCTTTCCAAAAAAGAAAATATCAGACAGTCTTACAGGGCAGGTACAACTGGCATTGCACCTGAAGGTGATGAGATTCCCTTGACAAACTCAGAAAACTCAAATAAACTTGAAAGAAAAACAAACCAATCAAACAACCCAAAATCCCCTAAAAAACCCTGGAGGCTCTCCCCAGTATGCTCGTCGGTTCTGCTAGCAGTACATAACCCCCCTTTAACTACATCAGGGTTCAAGATGTAGACAGAGAGAATAACCATCTAAAAGCTAATCAATTCTCTATACTACCCCAAACATACCAAAACTAATATAAAGAAAGAAAAGAGAAAGGAGATCGGGTAATTATACCTCTAATCCCATGTCTGGTGATGATCTCCTCACACTTGGAAGTTCCACTCACTGCACGTCTCCTTCCAGGGATGACCTACATCCAAAGATTGACAAATAAAGAACTACAAGAATTCTATTCCATATATAAGTTAGGGTTATATGTTAGAATGTCAAGAATAAATTGATAAAAGTATTCAAGAGACCATCATTTGGGACAGGAAAATGTAATTCTTTTATTCATAACTTAAATATTATACCTTTGCAATCTAAGTTAGCCACCATTCCGCAAACTTGGTCCAGGCTCCTCTTTACCATGCTCCAAGTGCACCTTGTATGAACTTCTTATATCAACCTTCTGATATCTTCTATAGGAGGGAATAGGCTTAATGGAGGAAGAAGGGGATGATGAGGGAATGTTAAGGAAATTTCTCACAAAAGGAAGCAATATCTTGGGCAAATAGAGTTTCATTGTTCTTATGCTTAGGTATGAAATGAGACCCCAACACCTCATTTTATATGCCAAAAGGATGGTTATTCGGTCGGGTGATGGGCTATAGTAGGTGGATTAGTTGGGAAACCTCAAATAGCCCGTGAAATTCAGCGAATTCCTTGCAACTTTCTATTTTTTGCAACTTTTGCAAGCATACACAGGTTGTAGTGGTGAAACATGTGTATGTACGCGAGATGTAGTGGTGCAGCAAGTGTATGTACGCGGGCAGTAACGGTGTAGGGCATGTACATCTTGTAAAAAATGGGTTTTTAAGAAGAGTTACTCAGCAGTGCTTTGGGAAAATATGCAAGTTAGAGGGCCAAGTCCATGTATGTATGTGTAGAGAAATTTAGGGCTATAACAGTTATAGAGAATGAAGAGAATCACTCTAGGTTGCTAGAAAATAAGAATGAAGAAAATAGAAAGAGTTATGAAGAACTACTCAAAGGAATGAATCATGGTCAACCAGAATCTAAGAAAACTATTGAAGATACATCTTCAAGAAGACCATCCATGTTCAAGCCACAAAGAAGCTTCAAACATGATCATGATCAGTCAAGGACGAAATTTAGAAGGACTACACCACAAATAATATCACTCACTCCCAGGTATGCAAATTTATTTTATGGTCATTGTTTTTATTGTACTAATTTTGGACATAAGGTTGCAGATTGTAGGGATTATAAAATAAATGTTCAATAAAGAAATGCCTATGTGGCCCCACGTAAAATTGAATGTTACAAATGTCATAAATATGGACACATATCTAGTCATTGTAGAAGCATGATCGATATGTCCATGAAAGAGAACATTGATATCAGATATAAGAAAGTATGGATAAGAAAACATGAGGAACAGATGAAAAAAGACCAGGTCCCGGAGATCGCAATATTGAGAATAAAACGAGATGAAGAAAATTCTACAGAGAAAAAGAAATATGTCATATATAGAAACATTTGGAAAATAATTGAAAGAAAAGAAGGACAGGTAAATAAGGAACAGGTTCAAGTGATTGTGCTTTTAGGCATTGTAGTGAAATATGAATCCATATACAGAAAGAAAGAAGCTAGAGCTTAGAGAAATGATGAATCTACCAATGAAGATGATGATGAATACACATCAGAGTAGGAAGTGTTCTAATCCATCTAGCTTACATACTCCCAAGTAATATGAATATTAGACAGGGGGAGTCTATGCGGTAGTTGTGATAGACCAAAGAACCATCCCTTGAGCAGCCTGAAAATTTTGAGTAGACAGATCCAGAGTAGTCAGTTAGCTAAGTACAATTAGTTGTATTAGTAAAGACTTCATGATAGTATAGTGATAAATGGGTCATTATTATGGAAAAAGATGGATTCGTAAGAACACTTAGCAGGTTTGGACAGATATATGACAATGGATGAGAGCATGGATTCATAGATTGGTTCAGAGAGTGGTTTAGAGACAAAGGAACATTATCATGGATGAAAATTACAGAGGAAATGGTTCGAACACGCTAATGGATTCCAAATTGACAGATATTTTTAAACACATGTAGTGCATACAAAAGTTCACATTCAAAATAGAGTAATGCTCAGAAACAACAATGAAAAAACTCTCTACGAGCTATGGAAAGGAAGACCAGCAAATGTGAATCACTTTAGAGTATTTGGAAGAAAATGCTACATCAAAAGAGAATATGGAAGAATGGGAAATTTTGACTCTCATGTGGACAAATGAGTACTTGTTGGTTACTCAAGTACAAGGAAAGCATACACGTATTACAATCTGAGGTTGAACAAAGTTGTGGAAAGAATCAATGTAACAATTGATGAAACAAGTGGATGAGAATTAAAAGAAGAAGAAAATGAGTCAGTGGAACATCTTTATGAAGAAGAAGCAAAAGAGAAGAAGGGTTCCAGTGCAGACAACAACCTCTACATCAAGATTAATCCAAAAATTTGCAAAGGAAATGCAGAATGAAATTGAAATGTCATTACTCGGAGAACTATCCTTCTTTATGAGTCTTCAGATACATAAAAGAAACTTAGGAATTTTTATTTCTCAAACTAAGTATATTAGAGAAATGATAAAGAGGTTCGGAATCAAAGATTGAAAACCAGTTACCACTCCTATGCAAACTAGTTGCAAGTTGAGAAAATATGATGATTGAAAGTCTACATACCACATGAAATAGAGATCAATGATTGGTAGCTTACTATATGTGACAACATCCAAACCAGATGTAATGTAGGCAGTTAGACAGGTGGTATGATTTCAAGCAGTCTCCAAAAGGAAAGGATATATCACTTATTTCTTACACAGATGTAGATTGGGTAGGTTTCATTGATGACCGAAGAATCACCAGTGGAGAAGCGTTCTACTTGGGTGAGTGTTTAGTATCTTGTCTAAGAAAGAAACAATCATTAGTATCCTTATCTAGAGCCAAAGTAGAGTATATTGCAGCAGCAAGATGTTGTACTTGGGTTCTATGGATGAAACAAACTTTGATAGATATACAGGTTGAGTATTATGATCTCATTCCAATCTATTGGGATAATACAAGTGCCATCAGTATCTCAAACAACCCAGTGATGCACTCCAAGACAAAGCACATTCCAATAAAGTATTTGTTACACATCAAAATTACTCACTTCAATAGTGTCGCAAGTGTCATCATTACAAGTGTTGTAAGTGTCGCATCTTGTTCGCAAGTGTCACATCTTGACCACAAGTGTCACAAACATCATACTACCATTGATCCGGATTATTTTCGGCACGAAATGAGAGTGGAGATATAATAAAGAAATGCACAGAGATATCGCGTATATCCAGTAATATAACAGAAATATATCAGAGATGCAACCATAAACACAGAGATACAGTA
>JASDQU010105566.1:208974-220940 GCA_032191745.1 Picea mariana
CATCAAAATTACTCACTTCAATAGTGTCGCAAGTGTCATCATTACAAGTGTTGTAAGTGTCGCATATTGTTCGCAAGTGTCACATCTTGACCACAAGTGTCACAAACATCATACTACCATCTTGCCTATGTCATGCCTCAAACGACATCATAAGGACACTTAAGAAACCTCAAAGATTGGTTTTGAAGAGGAGAAATCACTTGACAAGGAATACAATCCTTTTGCCACTGAAAAAACTACTAAAAAATGATTTTTGGAAGGCAGCGCTCCCCTACCCATTTCCGAGGACCATCGGTGCTCCCTAGCCCTCTTTGGGGGAGCGTTGAAACACTCTATGCACACTTTTGGGGGAGCGCTACCCTTCCTAAGCGAATTTTGGTTTGTTGAGATAAATTAGGGAAGAATCCCCTCAATCTCTGAAGTTGTTTGGATTCAAATATGAGTTCAAGGCATGATCTTAGGGAAGATCCACAACTGAAGGAGAGTAATCCTCAACTTATCCCAAAGATCTCTCAAGTGATTTGGCCTCTACAGGCTTATATAAGGAGGCATTCTCATGGTGAAAGGGAGAGGAAAATATTGGAGGTACGAAACCTATGATCTCATAGGAAACATATAGTACAGAGATGGAGATTAAGAATTACACCAAACTTATGATCCCATAAGTGAGATGTCATTGAAGCATAATCAGTGTAGATTACTTGAGCAAAGGGGTTGGACAAGGAGAGCTGGAAGAAGTTGTTGCACCTTCATCAAAGAATTGTAAGTACTCTTCATTTGTTCTCATTAATATACATACATGCTTGGCCTTATTTCAATTTTATGTATGTTCCACATGAACTTGCCTTCAGTAGATCGACTTGTATTTGAGCTAATATCGGTAGAATAGGAAGCTTGTTGTATCTTTATTTGTTCTACAGGACCTATCAAGGAGCTTGGGATTGAAGCTCAACTTGGACTTTGCAAGGACAAACGCCATTTAAAAAGGTACACTTTTCTTCTTCCTCTTCATTCATTAGCTTAATTAGATCTAAAAGGATGTCAGTGACCAATGATAGCATCCTTTCTGTCTTGGTTTTAGGGGTCTAGATACCAAGAGGGAACCCGCTTGTTCACAAGAGGATTCACCTGTAATAGTATCACTTTCTACGAGAACATGTTACAGAGAAGAAAATCAAAGTTGAATATGTGGGCATAAAAGAAAAAGTGGCAAACATCTTTACAAAACCGCTTCCAAGGGAAGCCTTTGAGTATCTTCGCTAGAGACTCAAAGTAATTTCTACTCCAAAATGAATGATATTGAATGATGATCTTATATGTCTTAGATTTACATAAGGAAGCACCATAAAGAGAACATTTCAGGTTGGGAGATCAGTTTCAGGAAGAGTTCAGTCAGGGGGAGCAACCCTGGATGGAAAGATACATTTTCCATTGATGACAAAGGGGGAGAGATTTATCAGATGCAAAGGTAAATGCTTGGAGAAAGAGCACAGAGGCATGGTTTCAGGGGGAGCGATGGTAACAAGGGGAGCATGAGTGATATGACTTCAATATTGCATCATAGGTTTTCCATCAATGCCAAAGGGGGATATTGTTGATTAATTGGGTTGGCTGTCATTGATGTCAACCCTTGAAGAAAGTCTGGTAGAAAATTTCGGTAGAAAAAAGGTTTGGGTAATTGACACAAGTTTGTTTGATGGATAATGATATGATTTTGTATATATTTGTAGGCAATACTATTCTATATGGATAGTACATGTCATGTCATTTCCAGTGGTATGTGGAATGTCACATAACTCCTCACGGTTAGAGAGTTATGGCCATGTGAAGTTGGAGAACCCTCATGAGTCATCTAGAAGCCCCAAAAAGTCAAAGTAGTCAAAGTTGTTGCAAAGAAGAAATTATTTAAATAATAAAGTGAAGTGATGAGTGTACTATAATTCAAAGTGGATTCAAAATAAATTGTTTAAATAATAATGTTAATAGAGAAATTACTAAGTGGATAAGTGGTTAGAAGTGGGTTAGCCATAAAATAAGGAAAGTGGGTTAAGATGGTTAGAAAGTAATTTAAATAATAAAGTGAAGTGATGAGTGTACTATAAGTCAAAGTGGATACAAAAGAAATTATTTAAATAATAAAGTTAATGGATAAATTACTAACTAGAAAAGTGGTTAGAGGTGGGTTAGCCCTAAAATAAGGAAAGTGGGTTAAGATGGTTAGAAGGTAACCCCTTGAGGAAGCTAGATGAAAGTATAAATAAGAGGCAAGGGTATCTCATTTTTAAATCATAATTGAGAATATTGAATATCTACACGTGACTGAAGTAACCAAAGGATATCTAAGGCGAATTTCAAAGGTAAGGTGAAGAAAACAAGGCCAAAATTCAAGGGAGAATAAATTCTTTTGATGATGTTTTCTAAGGTATGTTATTTACAGGTCATCTCACCATTTTCACAATAATTTTTTTTCTAGAATGATTCAGACCGCAAAATTGGGAGGCCATTGATGAAACATGTCCAAGCAGATATGATAAAAATTTAGCTTGTTGGTCGTTGTATTTTCGGAGTTACACTCTGTGGAATATAGGGTTTGTGGCTAGTCTTGAAACTAGTCTAAAACAGGTGTTTCGGGTAAAAATGTCATAACTTCTTCATGAAAGATCCAAATTCAGTAAGACCAAATGTATTGGTTAGAGTAAATTCATATTTATACATAAAATATTCTATGCCTAAAATTCTTTACAGTTTCGATCTCTAGAATAAGCTAAAATTCAAGAAGGTATGTCATTTTTGCTATAACTCTTTTTTCTGAGAGGTTCCAAGTAGTCAAATTTGGAGGAATTGCATAAAATACACTAAAGAACATTGTGTACCATTTTCAGGTCTTTATTAATTATAGGTACATAGTTATTATTATTGCAAAAATTAGTCATGTGAGACTAAAGTAAAATGCTAGTCTCTTGTTGTTAAAGTTAAGGTTTGCAAGTATGTGATAATATACATCAGGTCTATTACAGAGTTACAAATCAAATTTGGATGATGAAATTGATGAGGGATTTTGTTTTAGGTATGTTACAGATAGAGGTTGTATAACAATGAGGTTGTGGCACATGGTTTGATGTAATGGTTTATGGTATTTGGTTATGGATAGTGTGATGTATTTCTAGAGAACTTTTGATGGTTATATTGGTATATGTTTGAGGTACATGTTGGGTACATGATTGAGACAAGTAATTGATGAGTTGGTACATACATGATGTGTATAGTTGATTATGTTGATACATCTTGATGAGTCATAGTTTATGTGTATTTGATGCATGATTGGTACATATTTGGTGCATGGTTGATGCACTCATTGAAGTTACAGGTTGAGATACAAGTTGGTGAATGGTTGATGCACTTGTTTATGGTACAGGATGATTATAGGTTGAGGTATATTTTGGTGCATAGTTGATGCACTTGTTTATGGTGCAGGCTTATTACAGGTTGGTGCATGGTTGATGCACTTGTTTATGGTACAGGTTGATTGGTTCTGGTTTATAGCAGTATATCTCACAATGATAGTCTGATAGTGGTTCCATAATTCTACTTATATTTCAGGGCGGTTGGAAGAGGCAAGGACAGGTGGTTGTAGCCAGAGAACATAGGGGGTTGTAGCCTCCTTCTGGTTGTAGCCAGAGAGTTGGGGATTTGGATCTTCCTTCAGTTTGTAGCCTGAGAAACTAGGGGTTTGGAGCCTCCTTCCTATTGCAGCTGGAAAACAAAGGAATTTGGTGCTTCCAATGAATGTAATTCTTAAAGACATATAAGAAAAATCATTATGTGGTTTGTCCCGCTTTGGGTTTCCACATAAAAACATTGGTGTATTGTGTATGTGTATGATTGCTCATTTGTTCATTGTTTTTTTACTCTSCAACTATTGGATGATAATGCTACATTGATATAACACTTGCATTTTATTGTTAAAAAGGATTAKATTTCTCTATTAYTGATTCACCCCCCACCCCTCAGTAATCCAACACTTTGCACCATAGAAGTCTTTGACGAATTCTGCATCAACCTTTACTTTGTAATATGAGAGTATCACTTATTAACAATCCTTCCCTTTTGTTGGTGATCCAACTTGATATGATTGTTTTAKCTTATCAAGGTCATCTCCATTGTTGACATTCAAAAAAATTCCAAACACACTATTGTAGCTATCCTTTTAGCTCCTGCTAATACTCAAAATTGTTACAACTTGACTTCAAATCTAGAATTAAGGGTTTCCTAAATTTGTAGATGACACAAGTAGTAATGATGAAATTTATTTGTTTCCTTTCAACTGTAAACAATCTCTTCTTATAGTAGATTGCAAGGTCAGTCACTATTGGTTTTCATTATGACCATTATGCTTGGCAACATGTCGACCATTCTTGTCCTTAACTTATAAGTGCCAACCAGTATATATTTTCAAAATAGAGTTATGTTAATGACTCACAATTTGGTCTATAATCTAATGACAAGATCGAATCATATATATGTTAAGAGAGGAAGAGTAACAACCAATATTCTTAGCGATTTTTTGTTCTTATAGTATTCAATCTTATCCCTTAAGAGTTTTGTCTCCTTTTTCCAGTGATAATCAACAAGGGTTCCACCAATGCTAGGATGACAAACATTCTTTCTGATGTTTGTGATATTTCATAAGTCTATCTTTTAACTTTGGTAGAGCTTGGTCTTGTCTTATATCTCCTCATCCTCCATCTTCACAATATCTAATGCGGCATGTTTTTAGAGGCTTGATGGAGTCTACGACTAGGCTTAAATGGCCTCTTAACTCCTTCGTTCAAGCTTCTAATATTTGTTGTAGGGTTTGGTCCTCAATAGTACTGAGGTTGAGGTATCTTAAGACCTTGATATACTTTTTAAGATGCATGGTTAGGTCCTTAGGGCCTGCGACATCCCTTTAAGGTTCTTCCATTTTTGTGGCTAGGGTAGTGATGCTTTTCTAGGGTTGTAGCTATCCTAGAATGGACTCGACCCTCCTTCAAAGAATGTGGTATTTCTTCTATTGATCTATGGCTAAGTATGAGCTCTATCTTTTGTTATGACTAGTGTTGTAGGGTTGCGGCCTATAAAGATCTTCCAACAGCTACAACAGATATCAACTCTTTTTCACCTTACTGTGCATGGGGATCTTTTATAGCTCTAAAACCATGTTGTTTTTCCATGACCAAATATGATGATTAATTCTTATGATAATATTAAGTACATTTTTCATCATAAATTAACCACAAACTGAACATGCAACATACTAGATGTTGATTAATTGGGTTGGTTTTCATTGATGTCAACCCTTGAAGCAAATTCGGTAAAAAATTCCAGTAGCCCCAACAATATGGTTAATGGACTTTAGTTTTATTTATGTATAATGGTATGAAGTTTAATATATTTACAGTTAATACTATTCTATATGGATAGGGCATGTCATTCCATTTCCGGTGATATGTGGAATTCCACATAACTTCTCACGGTTAGAGATTTATGGCCTTGTGGAGTTGGAAAATCCTCATGAGTTATCTAGAAGGTCAATGAATTTAAAATTATTCTACAAGCTCCTAGAAGAAGTTGACTAGTCAAATGAGTGACACTAGGATTTAATCATGGGTTAAGTTGTTGCAATAAGAAAATAATTAAAAATAAATTAGTTGCAACTAGAAGTGGAGAATTTAATATTTGTAGCAAAGTGGGGTTAGAAGTGGACAAGTGGTTAGAAGGGGGTTATCCCTAAAAGAAGGAAATTGGGTTAAGTTGGTAAGAATGTAACCCCTTGAGGAAGCTATATGGAAGTATAAATAAGAGAGCAAGGATCTCTTATTAGCACCTATTGAGAACATTGAATATCTATTATTGTGTAAGGTTTATTGCAGGTACTCATAGATACATCTGAATTTGGGCAAGTCTGAGGTAACATGAAGGGTTGATGGTGAAAGCTTTGAAGTTTCATAAATACTAAAAAAGCCCTAGTTTTTTAGGTAGGTTTACGTGGGCTACAATGGAGTAGGGTGTGTATGTATGTGGTCTAGAAGTATAATAGGGCGCGTACATGAGGATAAATCCCTAAAAAATTGAGAAGATGAAGATGTCAGGTCTTTAGAGTCTGAAAGAAAGCTCCCAGGAAGGTCTATAGTGATCAGGTACAACAGATCTGTCTAATGGTTCAAAAGGTATGTCTTATTTCAATGATTAGTTGGGTTTTGTTGTCTACATGAGAAATGGTTATGGGGGTTTGAGGATTTTCCCTAGAGAGATTCGTGGTTGCATGGGACTTTTTGTGTAAGTCATATCTATAGAAATACAGTGTTGGTATAATCAATATTTATCATTGATCCATCTTGTTAGTGTTGAGGCACATCTTGTATTTCTTGGCATATGGTTAATGGTTTTTGTGATACATGGTTGAGAGCTTGTATTTATGAAGTAGTTGATGTATTGAGATTTTTCATATCAGAAAGGGTTTGATATCTAGTTCATGCAAGGGCTATTATACGTGTTCATGATTATACACAATTGTATGGAACATGACTAAAGAGATATAGATTCATTTGATTAAAGGATACATATGAGGATGTATGCATAGGGAAAAGTTGCAGTCTGGACATAGTGAAAGGTTGCAGGTTGATGTGACAGAGGCTGCAAAGGGTCAGAGTTTTTCAGGAGAGAAAAAACTCTAGTCTTCAGAAGGAATACACATGGGTTGTAGTATAGATAGGGCACGTACATACATGCACTACATAATAGATAGGTCATGTATCTGTTAGTTTTTGGTTGGTAAAGACTGAGTTCAAGTATAGGTTGATTACAAGACAATGGTACAGGTTGGCTACAAGTCAGTGTTACAAGTTGGTACATGTTTACAGTGGCATATCTCACAATGACAGTGTGGCAGTGGTTTCTTAATTTGACACTTATATTTTAGGGCATCAGGACGAGGAAAGGATAGGTGGTTGTAGCTGAAGAACATAGGGGGTTTTATCCTTCTTCTAGTTATAGCTAGAGAATTGGGGAGTTGTAGATTCCCTCGGGTTGTAGCCTAAAAATAGAGGGAACCAGAGCCTCCTTCTAGTTGTAGCTGGAGAACAAAGGAATTTACATATATGAAATATAATTATGTGGTTTTCTCCCGTATTGGGTTTCCATGTAAAAATACCAGTGTACTATGTATGTGTATGATTGTTCATTGTTCATGGTTTATTTACTCTGCACTTACTGGATGATAATTATAAATTGATCATTAAGATAAATAACACTTGCTTACTATGGTTAAAAGAATTAAATTGGTCTATTAGTCATTCGCCCCCCCTCTCAGTAATCCAACAACTAGTATCAAAGCAGGTTCCTTCAGAAATCAGTTTAACCACTGAAAGGTAGCTCATGGAGAGAAATAGTATGTATAAAAATGGAATACCATAGTTTGATGGAAATAACTATGCATTCTGGAGCAGAAGGACGAAAACATATGTACATGCACAAGGATTTGAGGTTTGGAAATCAGTTGTAGATGGATATAAAGAACCAATAGTTCCTCCAACAAATGACAACAGAAAGAAACTCAATATAAATAATTCAAAGCCACAAATGCACTTATGAATGATCTTTGTGATTCAGTATATTCCAAAGTTATGCATTGTACCTTCGCTAAATATATTTGGGACAAACTTCAGAATATTTATGAAGAAGATGCAAAAGTCAAGGAAACAAAGCTTCAAACTTACAGAGGTCAATTCGAACAGCTAAAGATGAAGGAAGATGAGAATATTTCACCTTACATCTTATAGGTTGATGACATAGTGAATGTAATCATAGGATTGGGAGAAGAAGTTTATGAATCTATAATTTTTCAAAAGGTACTAAGATCTCTTCCAATGAGATTTGACCATAAGATCTCAGCACTAGAAGAAAGAGTGGATCTAGACTTAATAATCATGGATGAACTACATGGAATATTCACAGCCTATGAAATGAGAACTAAACAGGAAAATCCAGGTATAAAAGAAGTAGCATTCAAAGCATCCAATAAGTCAAATCAAAAGGGGAAGAAAAAGTAAAAAGAATGTAGCAGGAACAATGACGTCTTGGAAGACGATGAAGAAGTGGCCAACTTTGTCAGAAGCCTGAAAAAGGGAACTGACGACAGATATAAAGGTAAGCTTCCATTGATTTTTTTTAATTATGACGATATGGGTCATTTTGCTAACAAATGTGCTCACAAGAAAAAGAAAATAAATGAACAAGATGATTCAAATAGAAAACAAACATATAAAGGCAAAAGAACCAAAAAGAAAGTCTTCAAGAAAAGTTTATGCACCAAAGAAGACAGTTTCTCATCAGACAAAGATGAAGTCATTGAAAGTGAGACAGAAAGATGTATATTCATGGTAATAGAATACTCCGATAAATAAATCACCGAAGAGGAATATGAAGAGGTAGAATTTGACTACATAGAATAATTGTTGAGTTCTATAGAAGTTATAAAAAGAGAAAAGAAGAAAAACAAGAAGCTTCAGGCAGAACTACAAATGAAAGAATACACTCAAAATTAAAACTATGAATAACTATAACAGATGATCATTGATTTGAAGGTTCAAATAGAAGAATACAAAAGAGTCGAAGAAGCACTCAAAGAACAGCTGGTAGAAAAAGACATGATTATTGAAAATATGGAAGTAGATATTGTCACATTGAGAAAAGACCTTCAATAGAAAAACATGCAGAACAACTCAAAGGTTTTGGATAAAATTATCAATAGTCAGAGGCCACATCATGATATGTCAGTACTAGGATACAATTAGACAGAAAGAGGCTCAAACTCCAAAATTACAGATCAAGAAACAAAACCAAGAAGCTATGAAGAGACAGTTAGAGGAGACAAGAAGTTTTACAGGGAAGATTACAGGGACACTCCTAGAAGATTCAGATTTTAGAATTAGCAACAGTAAAAAACAAGTAGGCCTCTAGATGAAGAAGGATTCAAAAGAGTAATTCATTTTAGAATATCTTCAACTCCCAAGTATCGAAATATATTTCTTGGTTTATGTTATGCATGTAATAATTTTGGACATAAATATGTAAATTGCATAGCTAATAGTATGAATAGAAACAAATTTGAAATTCATGCACAAAATGGTTATCCAATAAGGCCTAGTGAAACATAGAGAAGAAGCTACAATAGGTTTGAATCATTGAGCATTGAAGTGGAATGATACAAGTGCAACAACTTTGGACACATGGCCAAAGATTGTAGAATGATAGACCCTCCTAGAGAATCACAATAGAATAACAACAGTCACTGACATGAACCTCAATAGAGAATATGGATACGAAAGAAGGATCATTTTAACAATGAATAATGTACACTCACTCTACAAGCTAAACACAAGAAACATGGTTGGTATGTTGACAGTGGTTGTTCAAATAAAATGGCAGGTGATGAAGACAGGTTTCTTACATTGAGAAAGGAAAGAGATGGATCATTCTCCCTTCGAAATGATGACTCGGCTAATATCATTGGAAAGGGCACAGTCAGAATTGGAAACAATAATACCAAGGAAAAAAATGGTCTACTAGTGGAAGATATGAAACATAATATTCTAAGTGTAAGTCAAATGTGTGACCAAGGTCATAAACTTACGTTTGATTCACATAAGTGTGAGATAAAAAAAGAAGGATCAGAAAAATTGATTGCAACAATTGCAAGAACTTCAAGCAACATATATTTATTAAGTGAAATTGGAAATGAAAAGTGTTGTCTAGGAAAGGAAGATGAAGTTTGGCTATGGAAGAGAAGAATGGGTTACATAAAATTCGATAACCTCATCAAATTCAGCAAAAGGAAAGCAATCAGAGAAATTCCCCAGATCACAAAACCAACCAAAACATTATAAAAGAATTGTCGAGGAAAGAAAACAAAAACCAAGTTCAAATCAAAGGAAAATTCAATGACAAGACCACTGGAAATTGTGCATACTTATCTAGTTGGACCAACTAGAACAAAGGGATTAAAAGGTGATAAATACTTTATGTTATTTCTTGATGATTATACAAGAATGATTGCATTTGTTTTTTTCAAAAATAAGTCAGAAGCATTTGAAAACTTCAAGGTATACAAGGAAATGGTTGAAAATGAAATGGATTAAAAAATCAAATGTTTGAGATATGATAATGGAGGAGAGTTTACTTCAAAGGAATTTATGGATTTCTACAGAAAGCATGGAATAAAAAGACAATTCTTCATTGCTAGGACACCTCAACATAATGGGGTTGTTGGAAGAAAGAATAAGACAGTACAAGAAATGGATCGAACAATGTTAATGGATTCCAAGTTGATGGAATTTTTTTGGACACATGTAGTGCATACAACAATTCACATTCAAAACAGAGTAATTCTCAGGAACAATAGTGAAAAAACTCCTTACGAGCTATGGAAAGGAAATACCAGCAAATATGAAGCACCTCAAAGTGTTCAGAAGAAAATGCTACATCAAAAGAGAAGATGGAAGAATCGAAAAGTTTGACTCTCGTGTGCAAAACAGTGTACTTGTTGGTTACTCAAGTACAAGGAAAGCATACAAGTGTTATAATATAAGTCTTAACAAAGTTGTGGAAAGAATCAATGTAAAAGTTGATGAAACAAGTGGATGAAAATTAAATGAAGAAGAAAAGGAATCAGTGGAACAGATTTACGAAGAAGAAGCAAAGGATGAAGAAGTTACATAAGGAGAAGATGAAGAAGATTAGATAGAAGTAGAATAGAAATTTCAACAAGTACCTCCAAAGACAACTAGAAAACGAGTATAGAAGAATCACCCTTCAGATTATATCATTGGGAACAAAGATGCAAGAATTGAGACTAGAAGGAAAATTCATTCACTAGAACAACTACACCTAGAAGGCTTTGTTGGATTACTGAGAGGGGGGGTGAATCAGTAATAGAGATATATAATCCATAAAATCCAAGTGTTATATCAATGTATCATTATCATCCAATAGTTACAGAGTAAATAAACAATGAACAAATGAGAAATCATACACATACATAGTACACCGGTGTTTTTACGTGGAAACCCAAAGCGGGAGAAAAACACGAAATGATTTTTCTTATATGTCTTTAAGAATTACATTCATTGAAAGCACCAACTTCCATTTTTTTCTATCTACAACTGGAAGGAGGCTCCAACCCCCTAGTTTCTCGGGCTACAACCTGAGGGAATCTCCAACTCTCCACTTCTTTGGCTACAACCAGAAGGAGGCTACAACCCCCTATGTTCTTCGGCTACAACCGGAAGGTGGCTACAACCACATGTCCTTGCCCCATCCAACTTCCCTGATGTAGAAGTAGAATGATGGAACCACTGTCACACTATCATTGTGATATATACCACTGTAACAACCTGTACCACTGATCTGTATCCAACCAACCTGTAACAACCTGTAATCAACCTGTACCATAAACAAGTTCATCAACCATGCACCAACTTGTACCTCAACCTATACCATCAATGAGTGCATCAAACATGCACCAAATATGTACCAATCATGCATCAAATGCATATAAAATATGACTCGTCAATATGTACCAACAACATCAACTATACACCTCATGTATGTGCCAACTCATCAACTACTTGTCTCAACCATGTACCCAACATGTACCTCAACCAAAATCCCTCACCAATTTCATCATCCAAATATGATTTGTAACTTTGTAATAGACCTGGTTTATATGATCACATACCTATAAACCTTCCTTAACTTTAACAACAAGAGACTAGCATTTTCATCAAACTTTGCTTTAGTCTCAAATTACTAATTTTGGATTAGTCAACAACCCTAACTTGCAATAATCATAACTATGTACATGTAATGAATAAATATTTGAAAATAGTATACAATGTTCTTCAATGTCTTTTATGCAATTCCTCCAA
>JASDQU010105567.1:0-15444 GCA_032191745.1 Picea mariana
TCACAAGAGACACAACATTTATCCTGGGAAACCCTCTAGGGGAAGAAAACCCAGCTAAAACTTCCTTATCATAAATGGCTTATACAATGTTCAAGAGATAACTCAAACCAATACAGAAAGTCCTCCCCAAGAGATGCGCCACCCTTCTTCTCCTCTCTCCAACTTCCAATTGCAGTTTGCCTCATAAGATAATGAGCAAGTGAAGTGTGTCTAAGAAGTGAGGAGCTAGCCTCTTATTTATATCAATCTGGCATGTGTGAAGAGTTACCATCTGGCAGGGCCGATCTCTCACTCTGGGTGGGTAAACCCACCTTTAATTAATTCCGAGCCTTCCATTATAACTGCTGGGGCCGACTTCTTATTATGCACTTTGTAATTGTCCGATGACCAATCCGCAAAAGGGGATTTGGTCCTTATACAATTACCAACATGATTAATCCTCAATGGGGATTAATCCAATAACAACAATAATAATAATGACATGATTAATCCACAATGGGGATTTAATCCAATAATAATAATAAGAATGCTCTTCACAATTACATTATTTCAACACTATTTGAATAGGTGGTCAACATGTTCCAAGTGTTATAGATCTCTGAGACTTCCTGGACATACTTGTTGTTGAATCCCTGGAAGGGAAGTGGGAAAACTTGGAGGACTATTGAGAAGAGAAGTGGGTACATTTCCTTAGGTGGGAGAGGCTATGGGGAAAAAGTGGCTATGAGCTAGAAACTATTGCTAGAGTGTGCACCTAGGCCTGTCCTTTACTATGTTGTTTGTCAAACCTTATTTTGGCTTAGGTAACCTTTTCCCTAGTTGAGTCACAACCCCATCTCGAGGGTGACCTGCTATTGAGAGTGTATGAACAATAGATTCTACTGTTGGGAGGAACATTTGAGGTCTGCATGAAATTGATGAATTATAGAAAAATATAAGTGTTCTTTTATGTGTGTTCATATGTTGTTTATCATGTGTATGTTTATATTAATTCCATTTGTTAAAGTTTTATGTAATTATGCATGGTTGTGCGTGTTATTGTTAGTTCTGCATAATTGTTTCATATGCAAGGCATGGTGGTTAATATATGTTACATGTTAGTCAATTTTAGTAGTAATGGAAATGATATTATGGCGCGGGACTTGAATCGTCGTGCACTAGGAAATGGTTGTGCTGCATGCAAAAGTGAAACAATAGTTGCATGCACAAATGGGAATAGTTTCCATGTGCATCACAAGGATGGTGTTCATGCAGTTTGTCCCAATAAATTACTTCTGCATTTAGAATTGGTTTCATAGAAGAAATTTTGTGTGGCATGACTCAACTTGGGGCTAGGTATGTCACATTGAGGTTTCAGAGCATATTTTTAGGTTGTTGGTAATGAGGGACGTTACACATTGTATGGGAGGAAGTGTAACACACCAGTGAGTTGGGATAACCTAGCAAAAAAAGATGTCATTGGGCCAAAATTGTTAAAGGAAATGGAAGAACAAATGGCAAAGATTAGGCATAATTTAAAGGTTGCCCAAGATAGGAAGAAAAGTTATGTAGACAAGAACAAAGTTTTTAGATATTTTAAAGTGGAATAATGTGTTTTTTTAGAAGTGAAACTGAAAACAAGTTCAATAAGATTTGGTTGCTGCCCAAAGTTGGAAGCAAGATATTGTGGTCCTTTTGAAAAACCAAAGAAGATAGGGCTAGTTTCATACATGCTAGCAATTCTTACATACGTGAGATTGCATAATGTTTTTCATGTATCATTATTAAAGAAATATGTGCTTGACTGTAACCACATAATTGATTGGACTATGATCCAAGTGGAAAACAAAGGGGATTTCCAAGTGGAACCAATACTCATCTTGGACCGGAAATTCAAAGTGATTTGAAACAAATCCATAGGGATGGTAAAGTTTCAATGGACCTATTATGGTCCTAAAGATGTGACTTGGGAGCATGAAGAAACTATGTGAGAGGAACACTTACAAATTTGTTCCAAATTTGAAGAAAATAGAAGTTGAAAAAGGAAAGACTCCATTTTGGGCAGCTAAAGTTCCAGAGCCATATCTCAGAATTCTTGGTCACTTGCATTGATATCCCTGATAAAATAATGGTGCATCCTAATGGAATGAAGGTAGTGAAGGGGGTGCATTCCTTGGGTAAACAAGCTGAGAAGAATGGGAGATTATGGTTGGGACTGTTGTTGGAGAATAAAAAGATTTCAGAATTTTATTTTCTAAATATTATGATGTAAATTTGTATATGTATTTCAGCATGGTGTTGTGTACTGAGGATGGTGCAAAATTGTAGGGGAGGGGGAATGTAACATACCCACTATAATCCCTAATTTATTTATTTTTTAAAATAAATTCAGAGAAAATATTTATTAAAAGTTTTGCAAGAAAACTTGTAGAAGGAGAGAACTTACAGATCCAAACAAAATATCCTTTGGAAAAGAGGAAAACATAGGTTGATAACTAGTTAAATAGTTCAAAGAGTTTGTGTTTTCTGAGAATTATACAAAATTTCAAAAATGCTTCCATGATATAGTCTATAGAGAATTCCTAATAGAAAAATATAGAAACAAAGCATATGCATATAGATTAGCTAGGGGATTCATTCTTGCCTGTCTCTTCTTCTTCCTATTCTGGCAATGAATTCAGGTCTAGTATGTGTTGTAGCGGGTCTGGAGATGAAGCCACATCTGAACTAATTGTAATTGAGAGAATTGGAATTTGTGGGATTGGTCTGAACCAAATTTCCTCAACCTTTGACTGAATGGATGTGTATTCATCCTGGAGTTGATGTTGTCCCTATCATTGTTCCACAAAAATCTCCAATGTAGTGAGCACTTGGGTAGGCAAACCATGAAATTAAATTTGTAGAGTATGAATGGAGTGAAGTAGCTCTGCAGGATCATCCTCCAATGATTCGCATCTCCAATGCACAACTATTTCCCTTCACCTCTCCATGTATTGATTCTTTGTTATAGCTACTGCACAATTCGATTCGAGTGCATCTACCTTAAAACATTGAACCAATTTCAAATGATTTAGTCACGTTGTGTCCTCCCATGTTGTTACCCAGGGTGGTGCATTTAGAACTAACTTTGAGCTTATGTGAAACAAAAACCATGAAGGGGGAGGATTTATTCCCGTCAAATTCATTAAACATGAAATGATCTCACACATAGTAAGTAGGTGACTAGGAGGGGTAGTAAAATCATTAGCTTATCTGGGTGATGTCCAAATGAACCAGGATGATGTGAACCACCTGAGTGAGAGTAAAAAAGATGTAAATCCAAGAAAGGATAAGACCAGGGGATATGGTAGGTTCATTAGGAAGTAGTGAGCACACATGCAACAGGTTAGGGAGCTCTGAGCACATATGTCTTGATAGGGAGAGGAAGAAGTACTTTGGTGGATGTCTGTGCATGGGGAACATGAGCCCCTACATGGAATAACACCTCCACTATGTCAAGACCACATGAGTAAATGTTGAAGTGACTAAATGGTCACATGATTTTGTACTATCACCTCAAAGAACTCATTCGATAAAGTGTTCCATGGATCTTCCTTTACAATGTGAGCTAGGAACCTTGAGCCTTGTCATGGAATTGGATTAAGCGAGAGGTGCTCATTGAACCTAAGTGTTTCAATATGGTCTCTTAATGCAAAATTTTCTTTTATATCAATAATTGAATTGTTGTAATGGAGGATATGCTGAGGAACAAAGGTGTGGAATGCTTCAAGCTCAAGGTGGATTCTCCAGAATATTGTCTCTAACTTCATATCTTTGGGAAATGACTTCTTTATCAACCGATTAATGACAAATTTTGAATCTCTGAGGATTGAGAGAGAGTCTATGACTTGTTGACGTGACAATTGTAATCTTTGTAGAAGAGTGTATGCCTCAGCCCAATTGTTAGTAGAATGGCCTATATTCTAGGAAAATAGTAGCTTAATATGACCTCCCGGGGAGAAGAGAACACCACCCATGCCTACCACCTCGATAAGAGGGAAACAATTTTCTTCACAAATAATTGAGCTACACCCAATTGAATTTATAATCCCTAATTTAATTAATGCATAATGTAGATATGACTGTGGCTATGGCCAAGTGATGTAATATGTGAATTGTATTTTCTGAGTTTAATAAATATAATGTGATGCCAACTACTAGGAATATGGATAGAGATGGGGGATGAGTTTTCCACAAGAGAAGAGAGTGTCTAAGAGAGGTCCAAGGAGAAAATTAATTTTTTTTATTAATCCAAACCCATATTTCTAAATTTTATTATCATTGGGGGTAACTTCTATTTTATGTTTGAGTGTATGAGAGCCCAATCATTAAATACATGTTAGGGGTGGGTGTGGAAGTCACATCCCATAGTTATTGGAAGAATGGGGTTGTAGTACAATCAACATTGGGTAGAGTGAGAAGTCAATTGTCTTGGAAAAATAGATGAAATTTGTATGGGAGAGAACATGCAGTTTTTCACATGAAGATTTTGACATGAACAACAAGGGAGATAAAGGAAAAAGAGCATTGAATCTAGACCATGAAGGCTGAGAAAATTCTGGAGCATGCTGGAGCATTTTGGAGAATTATATAGTTGAGTATTAAAAATCCAGGTTTTTAGGCCTAAAGAGTGAACTCTTGTGTGATTTTTGTTGTAACAACAAGTGTTGTTGTTGTTTTCCTGGTAGTTTCCTGGCAGTGATTTCCTTTGAGTTCCCAACATAGAGATTCCTAGTTATATGTGCCATAGAGACCAAGATAAACAAATGGGTTCCCAAGGGACTGAGATAAGTGAAGGGGTATATTCCTTGGGTTTGGTAGGTCAAGAGGAAGAGAGGTGGAGGAAATTCAGGATAGTTGTAGGAGAATTCCAGTGGGTTGTGGGATTTAGAGCTGTGAGGGGACTATGAGAGGCACCCTTCTCTTATGGATTCCTAGACCCATATTGGGGGTGAATTTTTATTGATATTTGAAAGAACAAGTCTATGGTTGGTTGGAACATCCTTCCCAAGATGTTGGTTTCACAAATGTTTTAAAAATATAAGTGCTTATCTATTTTTTTGAGTTTTCTTATGAGTTTTATGGCTGTGTTTTTACCATGTGCATGAGAATGATTTTTATATGTTGTTGTAGATGATTATTTGGACGCATTATATTCATTTAGAATGATGTAGATGAATTTCATTATGGGTATCAAAATCTAGTTAAATATGTAGTCGGTTAGCTACAAGAATTAATTAGCAGAAGAAATTTTCAAATTTATGTGTATTTTCCGCAAGTGATGCTCCTTGGTTAAGTTGGGGGATGTTACATATGAAATCAAAGAACAATCAAGGAACCAACCAAGAAAGTGGTTGAATGATACACGAAGGTAAAATCTACTTTAATTCGGATCTAAATAAAGCAAAAGTATGTGTGAAAACTAAAAAAAAGGAGGTAAAGAAAGAAAACACAATATTGGTCCACATGTAACATTTTCCTTTTGTTACTAATGGACATTATATTGAATGTACCAAGTACTCCAAACCCAAAAATGAATTTCCACATGGTCTATTTTGTATGGATGTCCCCTAATGACCCAATGACTTTTTACTTTAGGAAATTATTTCATTTCCGTGCTCATTAAGACCATCACTCATATTGGTCTATTTCCAATGTTAATGATGCTTATATTGGGTCAGTTTTAGTGCTTTGTTGGAAGCATGAAAAAGAAGAAAGAAAGGAAATTTTGGGAAAGAAGGCATGCACGAGGGAGCAACAACTGGAATAAAGAACAACACGGGTGCATGCATGGAAGACCTAAGTAGGCCAAAGTAGAAAGAAAGGTGATTTTTGGAAAGAATACATGCACGAGGGAAGCAACAGCTGGAAGAAACAGAAGCACACACACATGCATGGAATACCTAACGACATTAGGATTAGGGTTTTTTCAATGTATTGTAATGGTTGATGAGCCATAAATGTATAAATATAGATACCTAGGTCTCATAGGGGTGTTGATTGATAGAGATGTGTTGGCACAGGGGCAAACCCAAGGTTCAACGCTTCAAAAACGCACCAACAAAACCCTAACTAATATCCCTTTCGGAAACACCTACGAAGAAGATAAAGTCTCACCTAAGGTAGAGGCAGGGATGGTTGCAGGACTCAAGTGTATGCAACCTAGCTGGGACATAGATATGTGATTACAACACTTAACAGATAACTTAGCAGTTAACTTTCATTAATATCACTTCGCAAGGGAAAACCCTAATTACAGAACAACACAATATTCACAAGATCTAATACATCCAAGCAATTAACATATAGAAATATATCATATCTAGCATTCATTCCCATTACTAAGCACTAAGATACTATTATATCAGGTGCATCTAACACATATCACTGTACTAAGCATAAATCACATCAATAACATAACAACTATAATGCACAAAGCAACCACAACATAAGATATATGTGGTTCACACCAGTGTGGGGCTACATCCACCAACTCTTCTCTTCTTTATTGTCTTCTGTCAATATTCTACAAGAACAGAGCCATAAGAACCCACTCCGCATAGGATAGGAGATATGCATGCACCTCACCAGATGCTCCTTCCCCGAGTCAGGTCACAACAAAAAGCCTCTTTACAGTCACTTGCACTTAGCTTTGCAAGTTCTCATGCACACACTATACATAAAGCTAACTCAGTCACACAGATCCAACTACTTACATCTCTTGCACTCAACACAATATAGCACTTAGAACCACCTCTCCTAGATCTAGAGTGTTTCTTACATCGTCTAGATATCTATTTATACTTTACAAAAGGGCCTAAACATGGGTAAACCCATGGGTTGACATCCCATACCCATTACATAAACCCTAAACCCAAAAATGCCCTAAAAAGGGGTCAAGATCCAATGATCTCCGCTTCTCCTTGCGCTCCACCTTCGACTAGCCTGTCAAAGTCCCAAAAATGGTCAAACATGACCAAGGTTCTCCAAAACTTGGTCAAGGGCCAACAGGCCCTCAACACTCACCTGTGATTCGTCTTGAATCACTCTGATATGGGTAACTCTGCCTCAAATTCCTCGAGCTTGGCTCAAGCTACCTCAACATGTTGCTTTTCCAGAGCCTCTTGCTCGACAAACTCTTGAATAACCTTCTCCATCACAGGTCCTTCCAAGTGTTGTTCTATTGTGGTGACCACTTGTTCTAGTTATACACCTCGTCCTTCAATCTCCTCAAAATGTATGAAAGATGCATCCTGCACTGGCTGGAGTCGTTGAGTCACTTGCATGACATTACTCTATATGGCATGTACTTGTTGCTGAACTGTGTGTTGTTCCTGGGATCGTTTCATCCTCTCGACCACTGATAGTGGCTTCAACTATGCTTGCACCATTGTTGCTTGCTTCTTGGCCACCTGAAGATGTGAATCCAGTGTCCTTAGTTCAGGGTCCTTTGCAAGATGCTCATAAGTCTGTGCACTTCGACTGTTGAGATGTTTACATTCTAAGGCCAATGCCTTGATTCTATAGACTGCACTCTGGGCATTTTCTTCTCTCTGGTCTCACACTTCTTGCGGAGTTCTTGGAAAGAATTGTAACTCCAGTTCCGCTATCCTCTATTGAAGTTGCTGAATGGCTTCAATAAGCTTCCTTACTTGGCTTTCAACTTAGTCTTCTTCCATATGTTATAAGACCGTCACAGAGTGAAGTGATCTAGTGACTGCTTCTTTAACTCCAATCTTCTCTGCGAGTAGTTTTTCCTTCACCTTCTGGATCTGTGCTCTATCCTTTGTAAACCTGGCTTAGATTTCGTATTTTTCCTATTGCACAACTTGACGTTGCTCTATGGCTTCTTATTTTTCTTTCCTTAAGGCCTCTGTGGACTAGTCTTTTTCTTTCTGAACACGACAAATGATATCTTTGGTTGCATCTACTATTCAACATAGATGGGCAGGATCATCTCTCAACTTTTTTCCTTTTGATGATGGGGGCATAGTAGACACTGCACGACTGGAGTAGAGGGATTTTTGCACTCCTTTCATCTCTGATTCGATTCTTTCATACATGGTCTCTTGTTTGGATTCATTACACTGTAAGATATATTTTGAGGTATCTGAGACAACGACTATGATGAAATCTATGTCACCCATCATGAGCACAGTCTGCATCTTTGGTTTACTATCTTTGTACTTATTCTGCGATGTAGGTTTCATGGGGGAAACCTTTCTTTTCTTGGAGGTCTCAGCTTCATCAATAGGATCCCTAAGCGGTGTTACTTCGCCTTGTTTCTACTTTTTTTATTTTCCTTTGTCCTCTTCTTTGTCTACTTCATCATCACCTCCCCCTCCAGGTGAGTCTGAAGAAATATCTTCTGATGCACTGTTCAACTCTTATACTTCTTCCTTTTTCTTCCTTCTACTACTGTTTAGTGCATCATACTTTTTTCAAGTAACCACGGGACTTCCTATGAGGTCGGGGTCAGATAGTTCTTCTTGGTCGACTGGTATAAGGAGCTCTGTAGGCTAGTCCTTAGTTATTTCTTCCATGTCCTCCTCAGTGAGCTTATAGTAAGATTGTATCTCTTATTTATGTTCATCTCTGCATGCAGTGATATAAATAAAATGTCTATCTGGGTGGAACTTCACAAATGGTATGAACCTGTGCAGGGTGTTCGACATCATATGAGGGAAATAATTGATATCCCTCTTCAACTGCAGGTAGTAGGTGTGGAACACCACGTTTGACTGCCATTTTTTCGCCATGTCGCTCAAATACCAGAGCGTGGTGAACTTTGTAGCTAAGGGTTTATATGGCTCAATCTCAGGGTACTTCGCTCCTTCTAGCATCTCCCATACAATGAAGGTGATGAGTATTAGTAGCCAACTAAAATGAAACTCATAGCCCCAATCCTAAGATTCGCGACAGTCTTGTTCTAACTGGTTGATGAGGTAACTCACCCAGTTCATCTGTAGTCCTTCAATGCATTTTCCTGTGAGGTCAACAACAAACCCCATGACCTGCATGGGTCTATTATTCCTTACTAGCTTACTAGCAATCAACTGGCAGGCTAGGCGTAGTGCACCATTATGAGTGGAGGCTACCTTATAGCCTCGCTTTCCCTTTTCCACATCTCCATAGGTATCTTTAATTTTATGCGCCAGGGTGTGATCTGTAGCCTTCCCTGGATAAAATTCTTGTGGGTCTGGTCCTTGCATGCTTAATCCGGTGATCCGATGGATCAATGATGGATCTACAGTGATGCGTCTATCCAGCCACAAATAACCACCATGGAGAAAGATAGAAGGAGCTTAACGCACATGTTAACCTCCTAATGCCTTCCAAAGTGTGGTATCTTCATCACATTCAGGATAGTGGACCTTGCGATGTCCATATTCCATGGTTGGGGAATGATATTCGACTTCTTCCCCTTTGTCTTGGTCAAATATTTGTGTGCGGCGAGCATGCCATAGTACTTGCGGTCTCCCAAGTTGAAGTCACTGATATTCAACGTCATGATTTGTCCTAACTGTGGTCCTACTGCGTGTATCCCCTTTGGGAGGTACATGGTGATCAAGGTGTATTCGAAGTCCCTCTCGACACTGTCACAACTCACCGTGCTAGCCAGAGGAAGGATATAGTTGGGAAGGATAGATGGGATGAGCTTCGAATTTTCCAAGTCATCACGATGCTTGGTTCGTTTCTCTGTCGCAGAAAGGGATGGTCTAGATCCATGAGCAGTCGATGGGGATGCTTGCACTCCTCTCGTCGACGAAGCTTGGACTACTATGGACATGACCTTATCAGCCATGAGGTCAATGAGGATCTCTTCGACAGATTTCTCTACTGCGCTGAAGTCACCCAACATGCACGCTCGAGATCAGGTCGATGATCAAATACTCAATGTAACAGAACAGGTGGCAAGGTCTTAATAGGCACAACACAAAAGAAACTAGTTCTTTGTGGGCTCAAATAATCATTGTTTGCAAAAGTTTTCTCAGTGCAACATTCGATGGGATAAGTAGCTAACGTCGTAATAGATTCCTCCAATGGGTAGGAATTCCTTAATCAATGCAATTCCATCCGTTATGATGCGGTCCCAATGGTCTAATGGCGATCTTTCTGGCCATAACTGTGGTTCAAGCCGTTCTAGAGCGTCAGGCTAATGGTCGGGATGCCTCCAACAGTCATATTTCTTCACCATGGCGAAGTTCCAATATTCGTTGTTCTCCTATTCCAGTGAAGTTCAAGTGTTGAAAACCTCCCTTCTACGAAGTTCTCTCTGGAACTTCCTGCAATTTCTCTAACTTTTCTTTCTTCTTACTACGCATTCTAGCTTTCTTTCCTGTAATATGAGTTACTGGTTTCCTCTTTCCATTATTGTTCTTATCTCCACTTGACATAGTAACTTCGCACTATGGAGGTTCTTTCATAGGGTTCGAGAGTAATACTTATTCTCTTTCTGGAGTAGGTGCTCTACTCTCTTGTACAGACAAGTGTTTCAAGTCTTCCTGTGTTCTTTCAACTTTGACATCCAAATCTCTAGTCCTCAGTAGCTTCGATTGGTCTTGTTTTTCTTCTAGTAAGTTTGTTATTCTCCTATCCATGAAATCCCTTAGTTCTTTCTTTTTTGTTCTATGTCGTCCTCTTCTTGTTTCCTTTGTATCTGATCTTTCTCAATCCAGGTTTTTCCTAGCAAAATAGAAAATGGGGTGTTGTTCTCAACAAATTTAACGACCTCAAACTCTTCCTCTGTCAAAGTTCCATGAGCACTCATAGATGTCTGGGTAAGTCTTCCACATAGGCTTATCAACTTTCCTGTAAATAATCCTATTCCTCCCAATGAAGGAACCATAACATGATTTCCCAAAATTTCCCAAGTTCTTTCTTTCATGATATTCACCTGTGTTTCCTCATCCAGAACACAGTCTATGTCGAATTCTCCTATTCTTGTTTCTATGCACTACTTCTCATTTAAGATCTTTGATAAGTTGATATCTCTGTGATCATTCAAAGTTTCTTTCATCTGTAATAATACAGTCTCTGATTCTTTCTGGGGTTCTATCATATCCTTAGTTTCTTGGCCTATCTCATATTCATCTTTTCAACTTTAGCAATCATTCTAGGGCAATCCAAAACTTCATGGTCCATAGCTTTACAACAAAGACAACTAGGACCTCGACAAGGGAATTCCTTAGAAATATGCCCCAATCTTCTGCAACTATAACAAAGAGTTAATCCTCTTTTTATTTTAAATGACCCCCAACCTTTCTTGTATTGTGCACTGGGCTCACAGTAACTAACCTACAAAGAATTCTTTCTAGGATCTTGCATCCATTTTTTAGTCCAAACATTCTTTCTATGCATAGGAATAACATATCTTTCACTATTCTTATCAGATCTACTCATATCCAATATTCTTTCTTCTAGTTGTGCATTAGTTTTCAGAATAGGACAAAATCTATTAGACATACCTAGATCCATTATTTCAAAACAAAAATGTTCACTTATATTACCTTTCTCAGAGCACAAAGCTTTAAGATCTTACCTCTTTTCTTTAGATCTGATTCCTTTCTTAGCACAGAGCTTCGTAGTCAAGTAGAATGTTTCAAACTAAAGCAACAGATCTACTCACAAAGATTTATTTTCTTCAGTTCCTAGCAATCACAGTTTCAGGTCCTGACAATGGAACCATTTGTTGGCATAGGGGCAGACCCGGGGTTCAATGCTTCAACAATGCACTAACAAAACCAGGGGTGGTTGTAGGCATGGATGATTTTAGGGGCTAAATTTCGCTCATGGGCTAATTTTCCATGGTTTTTCAAAAAACAAGATTCGCTATTTTAAAAATGATTCGCCCAAATTATATAGGATAAAATTATGTTACCTTAAAAATTGCCAACATTTTATAAAAACTGTATAAAATCCTTATAAATTTGAATATTTTTACAAAAATATCGCTAAACATTTATAGTTGGCGTATGAAGGATTAGTAAGATTTGCCAAGGTTTCTACATTTTAAGACAAATTTACATCCTTAAAATCATCCTTGGTTGTAGGGCTCAAGTGTTTGTAACCTAGCTGGGACACAGATCTGTGATTACAACACTTAATAGAGCACTTAGCAGTTAACATTCATTAATATTCACTTCGCAGTGGAAAACCCTAATTATAGAACAACACAATATTCACAAGATATAATACATCCAAGCACTTAGCATATAGACATATATCATATCTAGCATTCATTCCCATTACTAAGCACTAAGATACTATTATATCAGGTGCATCTAACACATATCATTGTACTAAGCATAAATCACATCAATAGCATAACAACTATAATGCACAAAGCAAACACAACACAGGATATACTTGGTTCACACCAATGTGGGGCTATGTCCACCAACTCTTCTCTTCTTTATTGTCTTCTGTCAATATTCTACAAGAATAGAGCCACAAGAACCCACTCCACATAGGACAGGAGATATGCGTGCACCTCACCAAACGCTCCTTCCCCGAGTCAAGTCACAACACAAAGCCTCTTTACAGTCACTTGCACTTTGCTTTGCAAGTTCTCATGCACACACTATACATAAAGCTAACTTCGTCACATAGATCCAACTACTTACATCTCTTACACTTAGCACAATATAACACTTAGAACCACCTCTCCTAGATATAGTGTGTTTCTTACATCATCTAGATATCTATTTATACTTTACAAAAGGGCCTAAACATCGGTAAACCCATGGGATGACATCCCATACCCGTTACATAAAACCTAAACCCAAAAATTCCCTAAAAAGGGGTTGAGATCCCAAGATCTCCACTTCTCCGTGCGCTCCACCTTTGACTAGCTTGTGGAAGTCCCAAAAATGGTCAAACATGACCAAGGTTCTCCAAAACTTGGTCAAGGGCCAACAGGACCTCAACACTCACCTGTGATTCGTCCCGAGTCACTCTGATTTGGGTAACTCTGCCTCAAATGCCTTGAGCTTGGCTCGAGCTACCTCGACCTGTTGCTTATCCAGAGCCTCTTGCTCGGTGAACTCTTGGATAACCTTCTCCATCACAGGTCCTTCCAAGTGTTGTTCCACTATGGTGACCACTTGTTCTAGTTTTTCACCTCATCCTTCAATCTCCTCAAAACGTATGCAAGCTGCATCCTGCACTGGCTGTAGTCATTGAGTCACTTGCATGACATTACTCTATATGGCATGGACTTTTTGTTGAACTATGCATTGTTCCTGGGATCGCTTCATCCTCTCGACCATTGATAGTGGCTTCAACTGCACTTGCTCCATTGTTGCTTGCTGCTTGGCCTCCTAAAGCTGTGACTCCAGTTTCCTTAGTTCAAGGTCCTTTGCAAGATGCTCGTAAGTCTGTGCACTTTTACTGTTGAGATGTTTACATTATAAGGCCAATGCCTTGATTCTCTAGACTGCACTCTGGGCATTTTCTTCTCTCTGGTCTCACACTTCTTGCGGAGTGCTTGGCAATAATTGTAACTCCAGCTCTACTATCCTCTGCTGGAGTTGCTGAATAGCTTCAACAAGCTTCCCTACTTGGCTTTCCACTTGATCTTCTTCCATATGTTCTAAGACCATCATAGAGAAAAGTGATTTAGTGAATGCTTCTTTAACTCCAATATTCTCTACGAGCAGTTGTTCCTTCACCTTCTAGATCTGTGCTCTATCCCTTGCAAACTTGGCTTCGATGTTGTATTTTTCCTGTTGCACAACCCGATGTTGCTCTATGGATTCTTATTTTTCTTACTTTAAGGCCTCTGTGGCCTGCTCTTTTTCTTTCTAAACACGACGAAGGAGAGCTTCGGTTGCATCTGCTATTCGGTGTAGCTGGGCAGGATCATCTCCCAACTCTGTTCCTTTTGATGATGGGAGCGTAGTAGACACTACACGACTGGAGTAGAGGGCTTGTTGTACCCCTTTCAGCTCTGCTTCGATTATTTCATACATGGTCTCTAGTTTGGATTCATTACACTATAATATATTTTCTAATGTATCTGAGATAGAGACGATGATGAAATCTATGTCACCCATCGTGAGAACAGTCTGCATCTATGGTTTACTATCTTTGTACTTCTTTTGCAATGTAGGTTTCGTGGGGGAAAAATTTATTTTCTTGGAGGTCTCAGCTTCATCAATAGGATCCCTAGGTGGTGTTACTTCACCTTGTTTCTACTTTTTTTATTCTTCTTTGTCCTCTTCTTTGTCTACTTTGTCATCACCTCCCCCTTCAGGTGAGTCTGAAGAAGTCCCTTCTGATGCGTTGTTCAGCTCTTGTACTTCTTCCTTTTTCTTCCTTATGCTTCTGTTGAGTGCATCATACTCTTCACAAGTAACCACAGGACTTCCTATGAGGTCGGGGTCAGATAGTTCTTCCTAATTAATTGGTATAAGGAGCTTTGTAGTCCATTCCTTAGTTATTTCTTCCATGTCCTCCTCAGTGAGCTTATAGTAAGATTGTATCTCTTCTTTATGTTCGTCTCTACACATAGTGATATAAATAAAATGACTATCTGCGTGGAACTTCACAAATGGTCTGGACCTGTGTAGGGTGTTTGGCATCATATGAGGGAAATAATCGATAACCCTCTTCAACTACAGGTAGTAGGTGTGGAACATCGTGTTTGACTTCCATTGTTTCACCATATCGCTCGAATACTAGAGCGTGGTGAACTTCGCAGCTAGGGGTTTAGATGGCTCAATCTCAAGGAAGGTTGCTCCTTCCAACATCTCCCAGACAATGAAGGTGATGAGGATCAGTAGCCAACTAAAATGAAACTCATAGCCCCAATCCTGAGGTGAATTGGTTGATGAGGTAACTCACCCAGTTCATTTGTAGTCCTTCAATGCATTTTTCCGTGAGGTCAACAACGAACCTCGTGACCTGTGTGGGTCTGTTCTTCCTTACTAGATTACCAATGATTAGCTGGAAGGCTAGGCACATTGCACCATTCTGAGTGGAGGCTACCTTGTAGCCTCACTTCCCCTTTTCCACATCTCCATAGGTATCTTTAATTTTATGCACCAGGGCGCGATCTGCAGCCTTCCCTGGATAAAATTCTTGTGGGTCTAGTCCTTGCATGCTTAATTCGGTGATCTGATGTATCAACGCCAGATCTACAATGATGCATCTATACAACCACAAATAACCACCATGTAAGCAAGAAAACAAGATCTTAACGCATGTGTTAACCTCCTGATGCCTTCCAAGGTGTGGTATCTTCATCAAATTCAGGATAGTGGACCTCACGATGTCCATAGTCCACATCTGGAGAACGATCTTCGACTTCTTCTTCTTTGTCTTGGTCAAATATTTGTTTGGGGTGAGCATGCCATAGTACTTGCGGTCTCCCAAGTTGAAGTCATTGATCTTCAACGTCATGATTTGTCCTAACTGTGGTCC
>JASDQU010105567.1:18662-40304 GCA_032191745.1 Picea mariana
TACATTATCCAACATTGCCTCACCAAAGGCGCATATGTCCTGGCCTCTCCCAAAGGCCTCTCTCTCAAAGAACCCGTCAACGGGTTGTATCTCAAGAAGTTTTATGCTTAAATGTAGTCAAACTACTTTAGGTGATTTTTTTTTCTAGTGTTTTTAATCTTTTTTCTCCCCTCTCATCTAAACTATCCTTTGTGCTATTGATAGATGCTTCCTCCACTAGCCTAACACATTGGTTATGCCGATGGTGCCAGCCGTTGGATGCAAAATCTTGCTTCGGTGACTTGGGCTCTCTACACTCCCTCACATGAAATGCTACACTCAAGCGGCATATGTTTGGGGCCAGCCACCAACAACCAAGACAAGTACACTGCGGTCATTGGCCTCTTGGCCGACGCCCAGCGTCATCATATTCGTCACCTTAGCGTCTTCCTCGACTCTCAACTAGTCGTTCTCTAGCTCAACAATGTATACCGTGTACGCGATCCGTGCCTCTTTCGCAAATACCTGCAGGTTAGACTGTTATCTCGACATTTTGATTCCATTACATTTACACATATTCCAAGACAATTGAATCAAACAACAGATGAAATAGCTAACATGGTGTTAGATTGGCATATATCACATCAAGCTACACATACATAACCAACTCACAAAACCTGTCACACCATATAGATAGAATAGACATCATCATCAACAAAAAACACATGTAAACAACACTAGGATCTCAAAATATGTATACTCATATATATATACAGTCCCATCAGGCCCTCTGAATGTTTACATACAAAAATACATATGCCCGTAGGCCAGCACAACACCTTGGTACAAAAATTGGCTCACCAGCCTATATACAACCAAAAAGATACACATCATCCATCAGTCACGGTGCCTCTATCGCACCACCACCTACTCCTCCCTCAGGAGGAGGTGGTGGCGCACCACCACCTGCCCCAAGTGGTGGTGGACCACCCACAGGACCCTCCTGCCCTGGTGGCAGGCGTCCATTAGTCATCGCGGCAAGCACAGCTTCTCATCGCACTATAGACCGCCATGGTGGCGATACTCCTATACACTGCTCCAGGAACCCCTCGTCCTGGATGCGTATCTAAATGCCCTCAGGCACATCATGTAAGACTGTCTCCAGCTGATGGCGTATGTCATCAAAATCAACTCCGGCTGCCGCCGGAGGAGCGTGTGATGGCCCCGCACCAGGGTCATCGAACCGACGCCTCCTCGCTACCCTCTCGGGCTCCGTTGGTCGCCCCGCGGCATCATCCCACCGACGTCTCTCTCCATGCGACAGTATCTCCGACTCTCGCTGAGCCGACACTCGCTGCATATCCACCTCGCGCCCACGAGGTGCCACATCTGCACAAGCACAAAACAACAAACAAAAGATCGTATCAGCATCTATATCACATACATATGGACTGATATCTCAAAAATATATATATATATATATATATATATAATAACATAAGATCAAAAGCATGCACAAAGCTAAAGCTTACCTCGATGGTCAAAAACCTCCCCTGGAGGCAACACCATGTCCGGGTCACCCGAGAAGTCAACCCCAGCATAGGGGTACCACAGTACTACCTGCGGCATCTGCCACCAGATCCATGCCGCCTCTGCTGAAAAGTAGTGGCCACCTTCGCCACCACCATAGCGGACCAAAACTATAGACCACCGCCTCAAATACGACTCTCATGCCCCCGGCATCTCCAACAGAACTCTCAAGCGCAGCATCGACACCCTCTCCAAGAACCAGGCTACCAGGATCGATCCAAATGCAAACTCTCCTATACCTGTGGACCGACAACGGTCCAACTACATGATCATCCGCGCATGAGGCGTCAGTCCCCATGCGAACCACTCACCGTCCACCACCACCCTCTCCAGCACCAACAGCTGGCCACCACTAATCCGCTGGGTCGCAAGTGACCCATATATACGCACAATCATCGCCGCTATACAGTGATGTGCTAGGGCATCAATAGCACTGATGCTCACCACCGTCCCTGACATAAAGTCCGGGCCTGAGTAATATCGCGCGCCAATGGTAGCAAGGGTTGTATCCCTCGGCAACATAGGATCTGCTAGTAGAGGCATTCCCCGAAAGGGGAGTCCAGTTAGAAAATATACGTCCTCCACCGCAGTGAAGGGGATCTGCTCTGCTCGTACGAGGAAGCAGTGCAGCTCCGGACTCCACATCTGGAGTAGGAACTGTAGTAAGTACTCCTGAGCCCGTATCAACGGGCACTCAAAAAACTTTAGCAACCCACAGGTTGCTAAAGCCACCCGCACCCCAGGCCCCTCATTGGCCATAGCCTCTTGCAGCTGGGCCCAATCTCGCTCTCACCATCGCACTAGCATCGTCACTGTTGGCCACCTGCAAACAAAACAGAGTCCTATATCAGCCCAGATACCCATCAACAACATCAAACCGACTCGTTTTTTTACCCTTAAACCTTGCCTCAAAGGCACAGTTTTTTCACCCACAGGCATGCACACATGCGCTCCTGTTCACTATACAGGCGCACATATATGCGCACCTGTTCACTGCACAGGCGCGCTCTTGAGCGCGCCTGTTCATCATACAGCTGCGCACAGGTGCGCGCCTGTCCAACCCACAGGCGCGCACTGATGCGCGCCTGTCCAACTCACAGGCGCGCCCCTAGGGCGCGCCTTAAATTCTCCTTACCGCGCACCGCTGCGCGTATATTTGGTGGACAGGCGCACACATATGCGCACCTTCCACCGAATCTCCCACACATGTGGGCCCACACCCCATACAAATTCCCCTAAATACCCCTGTACGGCCCCCCGTACAAACCCTGCCCAAAAATTGAAAACCTATTTCTATGTAGGATGATCAGACCACTAACCTGATACTCACAGAACGTCGATTGGATACCTCGTCCTCCCTGAATCTCCAAATCTCCTCTGCAATCTGCTCATCCAGTCACTGTTGCAACAGGTACAAATGAGGTGGCAATGTGGGCCCTACAACTATATATAGCCCTTTTGCCAAACTACCACTCACCATTCCGGGAGCCCAAGATGTCCATTTTTCAAACCGTCTTCAGCCACGGGATCAGCATCCCGCCACCTACATCATAGCTGTCCCTGGGTCACTTTTTGTCCCGAGCCCCCGGGCCACCTTTTTCTTCATATCATGGTCAGCTACGCACGTGCATTGTCACATTTATCTAATACATTCTCATATCTTTGATTCTCTTCAGATATTGTTCACTTTTGGGTATTTGTTTCTCATATGTGCAGGTACTTTCTCCTCATCCCTCGGCATCACCCCTTCAGGTATATACTCAGTACTGGCATGTAGTCTTTCCCGCTGTATCGTACTTTCATTTCCAGTCACACCCTCTGATGATTACCTCTAGGATCTCCATTCTCGGCTCTGCAGTACCCACACCTCCAGTTGTACCTTCGGTACTGTTACCCGGTAGCATTCTTACCCACATGAGTTGTCTCATTCATAGCACCTTTTGGCACTTTTCAACACTCATGCTGTTCTTCATTACCCTTTAGGGATGGGAGTCCCGATAGTCTTTCAAACATGTCATGAATCAGCCACATTCTCCTTCTCTTCATTTCGCTAAACTTTCCCACATGGACTCCCAGATTATCTTCATTTTTACCTGCACCTCCACAGTATCATGAACCCTCCATTTCATCCACAATCAGTTTGCTCATCTGTGAACCTATCCTCATTTCACCTACCTCGTATAGAAACTCACCAATGGGCCCCCCACCCTTCATCATTTTTCCAAGAAAATTCTGCCCTCCCTGGGGCACGCATTTCACACTGGGGCATCCATTTCTGTATTTGTACATTTCTCCCCCCAAAAAACTTATTCATTATTTATTGTACAAAAACCTTTATTTCAGCCATTTCATTTTCTTTTGTCGTCACCGTTGGCGACTTGCTTCCTTTTGGCCACACGCAACCCATGTCACCCTTGGTTGGAGCATTACCTATCATCTACCCTTACCGGCATCGTCCATATCTTTAGAGTACTCCACTGGTCATTTACCTCTACCCTCTGAATTTGTTCACCTTGTCCCGCCTCTGGCACAACTTATCACCGGTCTTGTCGTCCCCCTGACACTCGACCTTGTTACACGATTGCGGCCACTTTTTATCTCATACATCCTCCAACCAAGGGCAGTCTTGAGTCTTCCCACTTCTTGACTTCGTCCATGTACCTCTGCCACTTCCTCACCTCAGTAGATTCCACGAAGCCCTTTTCTTCTGGGAGTTGCGTTCCCCTTTTGTTGACATCAACACAATTTTCCAGAAGGGCGACAGTATCTTGATTCTCATTCTCTATTCAATGAGAGATCTCGGACGACACAGGGTGAAACACCATTTCTCCCTGCTGTCGTTGTCCCCCATAACATTCGACGCCAACACTTTCTCATGTTATGGTGGGTCTTACTTTGCGACTATTGTAGTTATTTCTATCATTTTCCGAAGACCTTTGAACTGGGTAGGGCCATCAATGCCCGCATCATCGTCGCCGATATTTATTACTGCGATCATTGCCTATTGTTTAGAGTATGTTCCTTTGCAGAATTGTCTTCTGCCTTTATCATCACCACCCCCGAGGGCGCTGCAGTTTTCTACACCAACACTTCAGTCATCTTTTTTCATAGTTACATAACATGAGCATGGGGCATGCCCGCCTCGTTTGTACACAGTTGTATATTTTACGCACCTTCTGGAAGGTCGGGGTCTACTAGTTCCTTTCTCTTCCAAAGGATTGCTCTCACTGATCCCACTATTGCTCTCTCTTACAAAAATATTCTCAGTAGAAGAAACATTGATGGATTTTGGCTATACGTGTGCTCCTAACCTCATCCATCAGGGGGCATCTGTTATCACTGAAATTTCATTCGCACATGGTGACAAGAACTCAGCATCGTCAAATAGTAATGAAGTCATTCATGGCACTGAATTAATCAAATAGCATTCCAAAAAGGTAAAAAACTATACAAAGTAACCAAAAATTGAAGGGCACTTTACAGAAGTTGGATGCGCGCGCACATGCACATAACATAAACGTACCATGAGCGCATACGCGCACGATGTGCGACTGTTTGCGCAAAAACCCGCGCACCTGCTAAACGACACATTTATTGAATTGGTCGGCCTCCCAACCACTTATGGATCATCTCCCAAGCCGATTTGACCCTCAAATCTGAGCTGAATCCGCATGGTAGGCTGGTCAAAGACCTAAAGAAAGCCCTAAAGAGCCTCTTTTCACACCACAAAGGAGTTACATAATCACCCAATGCAATGCTATAAAAAGCCATGAAGAAACATCATTTTCTCAAGGAATTTCATGTAATGTTATGCTGCCTAGATTGTTTTAAGGACTCACTCCTTGACAATAGCACTTTGGCATCATTTCATTGAGCAACTCACCTCTCCATTGAGTGGGTTTGCAAAGGAGTTCTTTCATCATCATTTTCATTTTTCTTGTTGTAAGGAGAGAAAGCTTGTGAGGGACCAAGAGCCTTCCTTTGGAGGAAGAAGGGACTCATAGTCCCCTTTCTTCATTGTTGTATTAGATCTTGTGAATATTGTGTTGTTTTGTAATTAGGGCCTAAAAACATTGGTGATATTGGTCTTTTTGTGTTTTATTATCTCTATATTTCCATGCTTTTAATTCTAGTTTGTATTTGTTTAATTCTTGTTTATATTTGTGTTTTCCTTTCTCTAACTCTTTCCTCTACAGCTGTCATGCTTAGCAAGACCCAACTGGGCATGTAAGCACCTCTTATTTTCTCACCAAGGTGACAAAGAGGGTGAAAACACCAACAATCACAGTTTTAGGTCCCGACAATAGAACCATTTGTTGGCACAAGGGTAGACCCGAGGTTCAATGCTTCAACAATGCACCAACAAAACCCTAACTACTGGCCGTTTTGGCAACACTTGCAATGCATATGAAGTCTCACCCGAGGTAGAGTTAGGGGTGGTTGCAGGACTCAAGTGTCTGCGACCTAGTTGGGACACATATATGTGATTACAACAGTTAACATAGCATTTAACAGTTAACATTCATTAATATTCTCTTCGCAAGGGAAAACCCTAATTACAAAACAACACAATATTCACAAGATCTAATACATCCAAGCAATTAGCATATATAAATAGATCAGATCTAGAATTCATTCCCATTACTAAGCACTAAGATACTATTATATCAGGTGCATATAACACATATCATTGTACTAAGCATAAATCACATCAATAACATAACAACTATAATGCACAAAGCAACCAGAACACGGGATATACATGGTTCACCCCAGTGTGGGGATATGTCCACCAACTCTTCTCTTATTTATTGTCTTCTGTCAATCTTATATAAGAAAAAAGCCATAATAACCCACTCTTCATAGGACAATAGATATACATGCACCTCACCAGACCCCCCTTCCCTGAGTCAGGTCATAGCACAAAGCCTCTTTACAGTCACTTGCACTTAGCTCTACAAGTTCTCATGAACACAATATGAAAAAATCTAACTCAATCACATAGAGACAACTACTTACATCTCTTGCACTCAACACAATATAGCACTTAGCACCACCTCTCCTAGATATAGTGTGTTTCTTACATCGTCTAGATATCTATTTATAATTTACAAAAGGCCTAAGCATGGGTAAACCCATGGGCCGACATCCCATTCCCGTTACATAAAACCTAAACCCAAAAATTCCTTAAAAATGGGTTGAGATCTTGCAATCTCTGCTTTACCTTGTGCTCCACTTTTGACCATCCTATTGAAGTCCCAAAAATGGTCAAATGTGACCAAGGTTCTCCAAAACTTGGTAAAGGGCCAACAAGATGTGAAGAGACGGATGTGAGGAAGCAGATGCGATGTAATATTTTGGTGTATCACCTAATTTTGTAAGTTGTTGAGATAGAGAGGACCAAGGAGGGTAGATATTGAGGGTTAGACCATAGGCTAAGGATCCTGGTGCGATCTAGTCCACCTCACAATAGATCTCAACCCATATGATATGAGTTGTAAAGCATGCAGCATTGTAGTTTAAGAACTACTATAATAAAAGAGAGAAGAGACAGATCTTTGTGAACGTAGCCCAGGGGGGGTAAATCACGGTAGAAAATGTGTTATTTGATTGAATGCATGTGTGTCTTTATTGTCTTCAGTACTAGTTGATATGTTAAATGAATGAGTTGGTATATTCCCTACGTAGTCATAAATGACAGTGTATGGTATTAATAAGTTAAAATAGAACTCCCAACGTACAGTTCTCAAATCTCCCACTCAATCCTATCCTGCAAAAACATGAGTATTGTATCCACCTATTAATGCTATCTCGGGTGAGACGATGTGGTGCACTCTGTGCGCTACGTTGCCTTCTGGTTTACAAGGAGGGTTGATAGTTTTAGAGGCTTTGTTGGAACCTCGAACAGACATGAACCCTAGGTCATTCAAGATGAAGATACAAAATCAAACATGATATATTAATAACCAACAAATGGTTCCATCGTCATTGGTAGGAACAATAGAGGATTGAGTATATGTGATATGTTGAAGATTTGTTAAAATATATGTAAGATCTGCGGGAGGTGGATCAAGAGAATATTAAAGAAGAGAAGAAAGCAATGAACCACTATAAGGGGATGTTGAGACCATGAAATCCCACAAAAGAAAACATCAAAAGTTGGCTAAGGAAAAAAGAGCCAGAGTTTGCACAAAAATATAACAAAAACCCTAGAGTAACACCCCACAAATATACTGAGAAATACGTCTTTCTTGATTTGCATGAAGTCTTTTTCTGTGTTTTTCCACACTTCTTGTAGGAGTGGATACTAAGGTTGAAGGATAACCATGAAACGAACTGGATCTGACAGTTAGAGTGGACCCCGGTACATATTGAGCAGTTACAATAGGTGAACAACAAATTAACCCGCGCAGTAGATTTTTGGCTCGACAATATTGTGGCAGGCTTTATAATAGAGTCTGCAGTAGATACAACGAAGTCGTACAGTGTAGCGGAGTAATATTTTATATGTGGCCCTTGAGGAAGGTACATTAGATTGATGTATAATTATATTAATATACTGCTATACAACAAAGGGGTGATGACGATGGAGCTAAAATTCCCAACGTGCATGGGGGAAGGGGGGAAACACTGACAGAAAGAGAATAAATGGAAGGAGGAAAGGATAAAGGAAAGAAGGAGGAACCCTTGGACCCGATCATGATGGATGATGACTAGATCAAGTGGATCATGGCAACAACTGGAAAGACACATAGTGGAGTACCCTACCAATACAAGGTGAATACCAAGAAGAGAGCCATAGTCGAGAGTGAAGGCTTAGAGAGTGATGAGGAAGAGGTAGAGGATCTTCAGACTGTGGAGAAGAGTGAGGGAATCCTATGTGAAACATATGAGAGGAAGACAAGAGGTCCAAGAATGAGAGGATAAGGCATCCATCCTATCCATATTAATGTCAGTGTGGAACCCATAAACCCATGTGCGACTAATACACCAAAGAGAACACCACCATTTAGACAACCAGATTTTGGAAGAAAAAAGATGGCATGAAGTACATCTACACAATGAACAACAACTAGAGGATCTAATTCAGGCAACACCATTCAAGTATATACACCATGCGGAGGTAGTAGTTCATCGTTCAGAATGGCAGGACACGATCCCACCATCAGGTTACTAGAGTTTAAAGGAGAATCATCGGAGGACCCAGAAAAACATTTGTTCATCTATGAAAATATTTGGGAAGGAAAATAGATCACAGAAGAAGATACTAAGCTGAAACAACTAGTGATTACACTAAGGGAGCATGCACTGGATTGGTATATGAGTTTAGCTACAAACAATCCACCAGGGACAACCAGAACAATTGCAGACATCAAGAAATTGTTGATAAATGAGTTCCAAAACCCAAGTTCAGAAGATCAATACATGAACAAGATGATTGAAATTATAAAACAATCGGGAGAATTTGTATGGGATATTGAAAAGAGAATCAAGCGACTGAAGGGAAAGTTGAAATATCTCATGACCGATATGCAACATAGGCACCTGTTCGTCAATTCATTGCTACCACACTTAAAATACCCATTGCCACAACAAAATTTTTAGACTCAGGAAGAGGGTCTGTATGTAGCCCTACAACTAGAAGAAAACCATTATCAACAAAAAAATCCAACCATCAAATAAATAAAGGAGGATTTGAATAACTTAACATTCCACCTAAACTAGAATAAAATTAAGGACAAACGAGAAGCCGCGTGGTGTACTACATGAAGGAAGGAAGGACACCACAAGAATGAATGTCCAACATTCGAACAATATATGGCAGAAAGAATGCCAAATCCATTACCAACAAGAGGACTATGGTGCGAAATATGTAAGAAACCGAGCCATGATCCATATCACTGCTCAATGATACAAAAATACTAGATAGTCCCAAAGAGTTCATATTGTAACTTTTGCAAGTCAGTGGGCCATGATGAGAAATATTGTAGAACTATGGATTTGATGCAAGAGAGGACATCATATGCATATAGAGTGCAGGCAGAAATGATGACTGGGCAAGTTGCACCACAATTTAACCAAGTTCTATCCCCATACAATATCACACAACAACAATATAATAGTGCGCAACAACCATACAATGTCGCGCAGTACAATCAGGTGACTCGGTATAACACGCCAAGAGGAGATCAAGTGGGCTACAGAGGTGGAGGACTAGAGAGAGGAGGTTTTGGAAGAGGTAAAGGACCAATGGTATGTCACAATTGTCAACAACTGGGACATTATGCAAGGGAATGTCAACTTCCACCATCAAATTGTATGTATTGTCGCGCATCAGACCATGATACAGAAGAATTCCCAACATTATTAGTAAAGATCCAGGAAAAGAGGAACCAAAACAACCAGAATGTTCAGTGGATTTCAACTGAAGTGAGGGAAAAAGGATGAAGCATCAACATAGTTACCCATGGAGGAGATAAAATGGGAAACGATGCAATCCGACAAGAGGTAGTACAACACCAGTGGGTGAAGAAGAATTCCGAACCAAGGAAGAAGTTTTACATGCAAAATGAGAATGAGATATTTAAGCAAGCCAGACAAGAATTTCAGAAGGACAAAATTGTGTTGATGTCAACTACACATCAAAGAAAGGAAGCACCATAGTACGAGATGCCTCCATTATTGGATCATACAAATGAAATGCAACCCATGGGACAAGTAAGTACAATCAAAGGCTTTTTTCAATCATGTGTAAAAGTATTGAATGATCCATCATCTGTCAAAATATTGCAAAACATATTAGAAAGATGTAGTATAGAGATAGAAGGAAAACTAGAACAAAAAACAATCAATCACCTACATACAAGGAGAAGAAAAAGTAGGGAGTTCGGACTGAATGTCAACATCGGATATTTCAACATCGGAGATATCATACTAGATCCAAGATCTGAAGTTAATTTATTACCAAAGAAGACATGGAAATGTATGGGAGAGCCCACATTGGGATATTCACCTATGCAACTGAAACTAGAAAACCAACACAGAGTCTTACCAATTGGTAGACTGAAAGGAGTGACATCATATCTGGATGGAGTGTGAACTAAAGAAGACTTTGAAGTGATTTAAATAGTGGATGACACAACACCATATCCAACGTTGCTTGGTTTGGACTGGGCATTTGACAACTAAGCTATAATCAATTTGAAGACATGGAAAATGACATTCAAGTTAGGTGAATACAGGGCCATCGTGCCATTATACCCATCAGAAGGGTAAAGGTTTGTAGAACCCACTTGCTTAGACTTAGAGGAAATCAACCAGTTGTATAAAACAACTGCACGTGATGAGGATTACGTGAACCCAACTGAAGATGGGATACTCAGTTGGCGAAGCATTACTTCATGCGTGACAGAATAAGATACCATTTTAGAGAACTGGAAACAAAGGCTACATGAAGTTTCCACGAGAAGATGTGCATGAATAGACCGCGTAGTAAGATGGGTAGGCATAGAGATAAGGGGACCACCCAGTTTCCACGGATTAAATGATCTAGAAGTATTCTTGGCACAATATGAAGCTGAAGTTTTAGAGAATTAGAGACTCTTAGCACTTGATATAGTACTCAAGGCCACACCTGGAAGATGGTGGGGCACACACAAACAAACAATCATAGATTGGTACCAATGTAAGCAATTACTACACATAAGGTTTGGTGCAGAATAGAAGAACAACAAGCAACAGAAGTATGATGGATAAGGGGAACCAACAAAACACTTGGATAAGTGAAAAACGTTGTGGAAAATGACACTCCCGTAGGAATGGCCTCATCTTTTCATACACACTTTAGAGGGCATACTAGTGAATTGGTATACAGACCAGGAAATTTGCAAAGGAACTGCGACCTGGATAGTATTGCAACATAATTTTATAGTCACTTTTTCATTTGAGCATGAGAACCCCAACATAGATGCAAATCTTAAACATATAAGAGGGGTGATATTCATCAATAAACCAAAAGTCGAATTCATAACAAAAGAACAACAAAAAAATAAATAGACAGTCAAAGAATTGTTGCCATGTTACCATGTGCAGGAGGAAGCACCAAATGAAGACGATCGACGTGATATTCAGATCAAGGAAGCGAAAGGAGAAAGATAAGTGGAGGGTCCACTTACAAAATCAAAATTCATTGTTGTGTTGATGAAGGTGAAGAAAGTCAACATTAGAAAAATTGAGAATCGCAAAATGGCCAGCATTGGAGATTACTGCTATGAGAAAACAGTAGAAAGCATAACAGAGTTACTGCATGAGTACAATGACCTATTTCCAACAACATTTATAGAGATGAAGGGTATATCAGGAGAGCTAGGAGAAATGAAGATACCACTCAGAGCTGAAGCAAGACCGATTAGACAACGACCATACAGATTGAACCCGATATATAAGTAGGAAGTCAAAGATGAAATCGACAGGATGCTCGAAGATGGAATCATAGAACCAGTGGAAGAATCAGAATGGATAAACCCAATGGTAGTTCAGGAGAAAAAACAAGGAGGGATAAGGATATGCATCGACTTGAGGAATTTGAATGATGCATGCTTACATGACCCGTTCCCTACACCGTTCATGGATTAAGTATGGAAGAACGTAGGAGGACAAAAATTTTACTCATTCACTCATGGATTATCAGGCTACCACCAGATCAAGATAGCCCAAGAAGACAGATACAAGACCACGTTTTCTACAGAATGGGGATCCTACCAGTACACAGTCATGTTGTTTGGACTGAAGAATGCACCAACAATATTTTCCAGAGTAGTCATCGTCGCGTTTAAGGAATTCATCCATCAGTTTCTAGAGGTATACTTGGATGATTGGAGAGTCTATAGCTTTTCTAAAGACCATGTAGAGGTCTTACGGTTGATTCTAGAAATATGTAGGCAGTGCCAGATATCATTAAACATAAAAAAATGTATATTTAGAACACCGTTTGGGATACTATTGGGCCATATAGTATGCAAACAAGGTTTACTAGTAGATACTGCAAAGATTGCAGTAATTTTTAACTTTCCATCACCAAAAGTAGTCCGTCAACTAAGAGAAAAATTGGGGCACACGGGATACTACAATTTTTTTATCAAAGGGTACAAGCAGATTACCGCACCAATGGAGAAACTGTTAAGAAAAGATACAAATTTTTAGTGGAATGATGATTGTCAGCATGACTTGGATACACTGAAAGAAAATATGGTCACCGTGCCAATACTAGTATTTCCAGATTGGGATAAGACATTCCACGTACATGTAGATGCATCAACCATATCACTTGGAGCTATCTTGGAATAGCCAGGAGTGGGAGATTTGGATCACCCTATATAATTTATGAGTAGAAAGCTATCATAATTAGAATAGAACTATAACACCATAGAGAGGGAAGGCCTAGCTATGGTTTATGCACTGCAGAAGTTCAGACACTACTTATTGGGAAAACACTTTAAGATGTTCACAAATCACTCAACCCTTAAATACCTAGTCAACGAGCTAGTGTTGGGGGGGAGAATCTGTCGATGGTTACTATTGTTTCAAGAATTTGATTTTGAAATAATAGTCAAGCCAGGGAAATTGAATGTAGGACCTGACCACCAATCAAGGGTCACAAATGGGGAAGAACCTATGAATTTAGAGGAAAACTTCTCGGATACACAGTTTTTTTAGTCTAGATCATTGATGAATACTTTGCAGATATCATTCAGTACTTTAGCATAGTAAGTGCGCCGCAGGAATATAACACCGCATAGAAGAAAAACCTGGTATTCCAGGCTGCAAACTATCAATTGATCGCATGACACTTCTACAAAATGGGTGCAGATAACATCTTGGGAAGATATGTGTTAGAACATGAAAGACCAAGAGTTTTAGCAAAATCCCATGAAGAAATAGCAGGAGGACATTACGTAGGAAAAACTAACATGGAAAAGGTATTGTGCACAGGACTATGGTGGCCGACCATTCACAGAGACTCGAAGGATTATTGCCAGAGATGCAATGTTTGTCAAAGGGTTGGTAAACCCAATAGAAGGGACGATATGCCATTACAACCACATGTAACATTGCAGGCATTCGATAAATGGGCAATAGATTTTGTGGGACCAATCAACCCATCATAAAAAAGAATAGGAGTAAGGTACATTATCATCGCAATAGAATAGCTAACAATATGGGTGGAAGCAACACCAATGAAGGATTGTAGTGTAGAAACAACAACACACTTTCTATTTGAACGAGTAATTACTAGATTTGGGTGCCCAAGAATTTTGATGAGAGACCAAGGAACGCACTTCGTTAATAGCACTATCAACGCTATGATTGAAGAGTTTGAAGTCCATCATTAGAAGAGCACACCATATCATCCACAAACAGATGGAACAGTAGAATCATTTAACAAAATCATTGAGAATGCATTGACAAAGATCTGTAATGTCAACAGGGAAGATTGGGACCTCAAAATACCAACATTATTGTGGGCGTATAGGACCACTTGCAAGAAGTTGATAGGGAACACGCCATTTAAATTGGTATATGTCCAAGAAGCAGTGGTTCCATTAGAATTCCTGGTACCCAGTTTGTGCATAGAAGAAATTACACACATGATGGAACGAGGAACAATACAAGAGAGACTAAATCAATTGATGACCATGGAGGAAGATCGGATCCTAGCAGGGTTCCACCAAAAAGTTTAGAAAGCAAGGGACAAATCTTGGCATGATAGACACATCAAGAAGAAAACTTTCAAGGAAGGAGATTTAGTGTTGATGTATGACAGAAAATCCATTTAACACCCAGGAAAACTCAGAATGCACTGGTTAGGACCATATGAAGTAAAAACTATCACAGATTGGGGAGATGTACAATTGAAATACCTAGAAGGTGCAGGCCTTAGAGGGATGATCAATGGTATCCGACTGAAGTTGTACAAGGACATTCAACCACCTACAACTTGAAAGTCACCATGCAGTAAAAAAAAAAAAAAAAACACAGGATATTAAACGATACCAACAGAGGAACAATGCGTTGAAAGGAGAAGGGGCATGCACAATTAGGAATTCAAACCCAATGAAGACAAGGCCAATAGCTAGTTCAAAATGGAAACAAGCGGGAAAAGTAAAAATGGCAAAAGCAGTACTAAATGACGAAGGTAGGAAGAATTGAATGTTGTAAAGGACCGACGGGATGCCGCATTAATCATGCCAACTAGAGACAATGAAGGAGATTAATGGAAAGTATGAAGGAACCGTAGGTTCATTGAATCCATAATAAAGGTAGCATCTTCAAAAATCTTCATACGATGCCCATACAAAGCACAGATGTGGGGTCAAACAGGTTATTGCGAGACCAGAAAAGACAGAGAGCAATACAGCCTACGAAGCACAGAGCAAAGTTCATAGGGATTACAGAGGCCATTGAACTCGATGAAAGATTGAAATTCACCACCATGGCACCACCCAAGAAAGAAGAACCAAGCCAAACTTCTAGACACTCCAGAGTAAGAACCAGGGCATAGGTACAATCATAGGGAAGTGAACAACAACCGTCATAGGTCATCAATGTCGACGAAATTGCATCACCAGATACAAAACTGATGAACTCCACACTCATGGTAGAAGAAAACCAACAGACAACACCTGACGGCATAAATGTGGATATGCTGACAGAGGAACAGGAGAAACAGAACTAGGGCACAGGCAACCTAGCACAACCAGAGAACCCTAAAGCTTCGAGGGTCACTGGGATGTCTAGACATTAGGAAACAATAGTTGAGCTAGACAAATCTCAAACAACTATGTCAGACCACCCACAAGGAGTAATGGAAGATGTCACGGGCTGGCTAGAAAAATATGCCGAAGAATGACTGATAGAAGCTGGAATCTTGAGTCATCCAATACCAAAAAATGACAAGTAGTAGGTACCTAGGTCACCACACAAGCAACCCATTGCAACCATTGTATTATCACATATACCAGAAGGGGTACGGGTCAAATCAGACTTGATAGGTTATGTCGAGAAGCGAAAATATACAGACCACGATGTAATGAACATGGACAAGTTATGGAGTTCACAAAGAAAGTCTACCTACAGACTGTGGGTCTGGATGCATTTGGGTAACCAGTTGATCAACCACTCTAGTGGGAAACAAGATTAGCAAAAATGGGGATTTTAGGTCTGCTAGAGCTACCACACTTTGGTAGAGGAAAGTATGCAAGAAGTTGCATCAATAAATTGATGGAAGTCACACATGGTGGGGATATATGGTTGGAAAATATTGTCTCGATAGATGTAGATCTCATTGTGCACATTAAAGGGCTTCCATCCCAGGGCATGGACCCTGCACAATTTCTCAACGAAAAAACAAAAGAGAAATCACTCGAGGAAGATATGAAAAAGAAAAATGGCACGGACAAGGGGACGCGAGGAATCATCATCAAAAGGATTAATGATGTCGCAACAAAAATGGGCGCAAAAATCATGGCTTGCAATCTGCTAAGAAAATGTTGCAAGGAGGAAGTCTCAGCTTGGTTTGTCGCAGTTGCAACACAATGTGTCGAGGGAACCATATTTAGCTGGGTACACTATCTTTTGAATTTGTTTCTCGATGACTGTAAGGATGCGTAGGATCTAGGAATAAAATTTCATTACTCATGGTTGCTCATGCTGATAGCCATTATGGGATGGAAGGAACCAAAATATGTATTTTTTACCACCAGACCAAAACCTAATCNTTGGTGCCGCGTCAGACGCCAGGCTCAGAATGATGAATGAATCCATATTCGAAGGGTATCTACATGATCAACAGGAGGCCATTGCCAACCAATGGAGAATAAAACCACAGGTTGTCGCATACTATCGGGACATCACCAAATTCAAGGCCACTCGACATACAATGTGGATATAGGCATGAAAAGAACCCAACAAGTAGTGGCTACAATTGCGCTACTACATCACAGAGGGAGACATCAAAATGGTTATCAGGGATTGGGAAGATGACTGGAATATTCCAGTCCTCATCCAAGACATACCTACAAGGAAAACAAAAGAAGAGGCAAGGAAGGAAGAAAAACAACCTCATGAAGTCTCAGTGTGCAAGAAACCAAGGATGAGCCAGACCAAAACAAAGCAGACGAAAGAAGGTACAACTAAGATGGGGACCCAGAAGGGGAAGAAGGATAATATTCAATCGGACCAATTACAACAAAAATAGGCCGAGGCAGTGCAGGGGACTACACCAAGTCCCAATCCACAAGAACCAGGCCTGACTAGGAGGCTAGCTACTCAGAAGGGGGGTGTGCACAAGAAGATGAAGGCACTGAGAACACATCTAGAATACACAATCCTGGAGGATGATGCATAAATGATATCCCAAATGGTTCAGGATCGTATAATCGAGGAGTTTGAGAATGTTGTGGATAACATGGATAGAATTCAAGAGGACCTGGAAGACATGCGACAATTCCTCAATAAGATCGGGGAAGCATAGGTAATGGGCAACAACATAGGAACAAGGACATCAACATCATAGACAAGAGAAAGAACCTGAAGCAAGTGAGCGAGATACAATTCGCACAATACCGCATCTAAGTTCAACATTCCACATTACACCCAACATGTTGTGCATGGATGATATCGTGGGGAAGTCACCCCTAAAGGACTTATCTCACCTCCAATTGGTATTGTCGCATATACCATCCAAAGCTCTACACAAATTATAGGTTAGCATTACCCAAGAAGTACAGTCTCATGCACGCATACACACAATTGAATTACAATAGACAAAGGACAAACAATACACACTAGAATTTATATATGATCAAGCCAAGATAGAGACCCAAGAGGAGAGGGAGCGCACAAATAAATTGGAACAAAAAGTGGTCTGAACTTATGAGAAGATTCCAAAAACTGCGCAAAGGGATGAACTCATAGTAGCACAGAATATTGATAATATTGCATAGACAATCGATCAATATCAGAAGGAGATCAAGAATATCTGTGAGCCGTTCACACCTACCACTCCACCAGAGGTAAGGGAGCAAAGGAAGTAGGAGACAACAACACAGCTACATGAGATAGAGCAACAGGTCAATGAAACAATCGACTTGTTCGATAAAGCAACACATCTTTGGATGAATCTAGAAGAGGATCAACAATTTCAGTAGTGGGAAAAGGAAGAATAAATGATAAGCATAGCGATCCAAGACCTCAAGAAGAGGAAAAAGACAATTTCCATCATGAAGTGTGTCAAAGGGGCACAGTATATGAAGAAACTATAGGCAAAATTCACCACTATGTAAACACAGAAAAAGGAGCGTTAGGCTCAAATGGAACCGCTTCAAAAGAGAGTAGAAGAAGTCATTGCACAGGAAGAGTAAGACAATACATATATGGAATAGAACCAAGAAGAGTGTGCACAACTGATCAATGACGAGATTTCAATCCAGACAGTAGATGCACTCAAGGATAATACCATGCAGGTTCAAACACAAGAAGTGGAGCTCAAGGAGAACTTCTAGGTGATCACCAGAGAGATTAACGAAGCGCACAAAGGTTAGGTGGCTCGAGACAAACCACATGTGAGCATTGGGGGCCTGTTGGAAGCAGGCCAAAGCAGAAAGAAAGATGATTTTTGGAAAGAAGGCATGCACAAGGGAAGAAACAACTGGAAGAAAGAGCAGCATGTGTGCATGCATGGAAGAGCTAAGCAGGCCAAAGTGGAAATAAAGGCGATTTTGGGAAAGAAGGCATGCACAAGGGAAGTGACAACTAGAAGAAAGAGCAACACACATGCATGCATGGAAGGCCTAACAACATTAGGGTTAGGGTTTTTTCAATGTGTTGTAATGGATGACAAGATAGAAAAGTATAAATATAGATACCTAGGTGTCATAGGGGTGTTGATTGATAGAGATGTGAAGAGAGGAATGTGAGGAAGTGGATGCGATGTAATATTTTGTTGTATTACCTAATTTTGTAAGCTATTGATCTAGAGAGGACTGAGGAGGGTATATCTTGAGGGTTAGACCACAGGCTAAGGAGCCTAGTGTGATCTAGTCTGCCTCATAATAGATATCAATCCATCTGAGATGCGTTGTAAAGCGCATGATGCTATAGTTTCAGAACTACTATAATAAAAGAGTGAAGAGACATATATTTGTGGAGGTAGCCCAGGGGGGTGAACCATGGTAAAACCCATGTTATGTGATTGAATGCATGTGTGTATTTATTGTATTCAGTAGTTGTTGATATGTTAAATGAATGAGTTTTTATATTCCCTGCGTAGTCATAAATGACAATGTATGGTGTTAATAAGTTAAAATAGAACTCCCAGCATACAGTTCTTAGATATCCCATTCAATCCTCGGATGCAGACACATGAGTATTGCAGCCACCCATTAATACTATCTCAGGTGAAAAAACGCAGTGCACTCTATGCACTGCATTGCCTTCTGGTTTACTAGGAGGGATGATATTTTTAGAGGCTTTGTTGGAACCCCGAACAGACATGAACCCTGGGTCATTCAAGCTAAAGATACAAAATCAGATAGGATATATTAATAACCAACACACTTCCCTTATGGATAGGGTCAAACATGATAATAAAGTGATATTGAGTTGATTTAGTCAATATTGATTATTGATGGGGCACCAAAAGCAAGGATATTTCAAGAAAACTCTATAATGTGGACTTATTTTTCATGTAAATACCCTGAAAAAACCAAGAATCCTACAAAAATGACTCCTTCACATGGGGTTAACGAATCTTGATCTTGGATTGGATATTTGTATTATATATTTGGTTGGACATCATAATGAGGTTACACCAATGTTATTCTCGTCTTCTCATACAAATGAATGCCCATTTTGCACCTCTATCTCTACTTGCCCAATTTTCTTGTGGAGGATTGAGAGGAACCATTGAATATCATTGCACTGCATAGAGCCTTAAGAGGAAAAAAGCTCAAGGATAAAAGTCTTGGGGCCATATCACCATAGAAAGTTATGGATCCACTATTGTATCCTTTATACTTATAATAACATCTCTGTTCGTCCCCCTGATACTTGCTTGTAGTTGGATTAATGTCGTTTTTCATGCTTTGTGTTCATTAAATCAATCAAGTAGATCCAGGAGAGATTCCAATTTGTTTTGTAAGTTCGATCTAGAAAATTTCTATTGTAGAGTGAGGAAGTTGTTTTTTTCTCGTCTTGTGTGTATGACTCTTGGAGTTACACCTCCTCTTCTTCTTATTCAACTTCAAGTTTGTATGGTCCTTCAAGTAATGCAATCTATAGATTTTTTATCCTCTTCTATCACCTCTTTAAGCCCTAGTTTACTTTCTTTCTTACTTATCTTAGCAGATTAAAATCTAATTTCTTGTTGTATTTCACTAGCATACCAATATGCCAGTAGGGAATTAATAGTACACACCGCACAAAAAATCCCAACAACATAATAAGAACTCTATTGTGGAGGAGCTTCTTTAGTTTCCAAATCTCTTCCTTAGATTGGTTTTAGGGATTTTATGTATGCATTTACTCTATTCATTTTGTATTTAACCTTTGTATATCTAATATATATGACACTCAACACCATGCCAACATCCTTGTAATTAATTTTTATTTTTCCTAAATTTCTCTTGATAGCACTAATGTTTTGACTTGTTTAGTACTATAACACTTATAATTGGGAGATTTCAATGTTGTTAGCACTCATGATCTATGATACAAACATTTTTCTTCTAAATGGATTTTTTCTTAATTGTTTTCCCTGTGTTTTTTCAATTGTGCTTCTAACTAGCTTCTAAAAGTGTCGTGGCATCTTTGTCCATTGGTTTTGAGCCCTGGTTGGTGCTTTGGAAAATAATGATTTTTTAGGGGAACTTTTTGTTTTATAAATTATATCCTTTTTTACTTCTTGTTGTATTAATATTTATGTAATTTAATAGATTAGAGATTAAGACAAATTTGAAATAATGTTGGTCAAATTTTGAAGAACTTTTCAATTTTAGCATTTACTTTCAAAGACATTTATTTTTTACAATATTATACATCAAGAAGACACATTGCACACCTTATTAATAAATGGAATTTGATATTCATTGATTTATGATCTCTACCTAGTATCAATTACATGGGAAGGAGTAGAGAACATAAGAGTACCAATTTTTTTTAAGTGACAAACTTTAAAAATAACCTTAATAAAAGTAACTTAGACTTCTCTTAGTTTGGGTTATAACACCAAGATTAGAATAGGATTTGTCTTCAAGTTATTAATTTGTCTTCTTAATACTCGATTGTTTGAATTTGGGGTAGGTTGATGTTTTCCACATAAAACTAACCTTGAGACATATTGGTTTCATTTTCTCCTAGAATTTCTCTTACCAATTGAGCTTGATCACCACCACTTAGTGATATTTCCCATTTGATGGCCCTCCTATTGTAACCTCCCCAGCCACCCCAGGCTGGGCCATGTCACAGAACCTCAACTTTTGTATATGTAAGTCAACCAAACTATAACATTCTCAACATATCACTGACCAATGTTACTCTAGAAATACACCGTTCAAACTCTACTTTAAACACAATCCACATAGAATCTCTTGAAGTAACGTGATCAACCCAACTTGATTCGCACCACACAACTTATAACAACGGAAACAACATTCTCTTTTTAATACAAATTAAGCAACAAAAGTAACTCAAAACTGCGCACACCAATTATTCTCACTAGCATTCAGATCACATTGCGCAACCATGTGCACAACCATCTAGGCGTCATGCACCAACTTAGGTTTCACTTTGTGTAGAATCTAATTCTCTGTCCGCACAAACAAATCCCTATCCTCTTGATACTGTAAGGTAGCTAGAGAGGTAGTAGGGGGGCCCAGAGGGCCCATAGTGATAATAGTGGAGGTCATTCAATGTAAGGTGGACTAGGTCCACTATATTATTAAATAAGACCCACTATGGTAGTTAGATATAATAAATGTAAGAGGACTTCTTAGAAGGTTCTACTTCTAGAAGATT
>JASDQU010105567.1:42050-53132 GCA_032191745.1 Picea mariana
TATATATATATATATATATATATATATAACTCAACACTGCACACTTCTAGGTCATTACCGTGCACTTACCCAAGTGTGTGCAACACAATACAATCCGTGCACTTACTCAGATGCACGCAACACCAAAACCGAGGTGTCATTGGCTCACCAACATATATATACATTACATTTATACTTGGTTCCAACGACTAACCAACCTATATATTTAATTACAAATGGTTCTAGATCGGGGACATTACAATCCCCTCCCACTTATTTATGCAATGTCCTCAGTGCATCATATACACATGTATATAAAAAACTTCAAACCTTTTAAAAAATATGAGGATACTCTTCTTGCATAGAATCCTCACTCTCCTAGGTTGCATCCTTAGGAATGTACCAGGTCCATTGGACCTTTACCATATCAATGGCTCAATTATGGAGTTGCTCGATTCTGGAGCTGCTTGAATTTTCGATCCAATATGAAAATTGATTGCACTTGAAATCCACCATCTGACTCCACCTGAATCACATTCTAATCAATAATATGATTAGAATTAGGTATGCACTTCTTAAATAATGACACATGGAAAAAATTATGAATACACAAGGATGCAGGAAAAATAAGCATATAAGCAAGATGACCAATCCTTTCAAGGATTTTGAATGGCCCACAGTAGCAATTTGCTAACTTAGAGAACTTTCCCAACTTCAAAGAACTACACATGGCCTTCACTATCAGAAACACGTGATCATCCACTTTAAAATATCTATGGGTTCGGCCTTTATCTACATAGAGTTTCTTCCTATCTTGGGAAGCCTTTAAATTCGACCTTATCTTTACCATTTACTCCTCCATTTCTTGGAGAAAATTTGGCCCAACTACTGTACGATCAGCTAGGTTGTCCCAACTCTCAGGCGTGCTGCACTTTTTACCATAAATATCCTTGATACCCATTGTTGTAAGTAAACTCTAACAATTGAAGGTAGTCTTCCCATTTCAATGGATTATCCATCACATACATCCTCAATGTTTCTTCTAACACCTGATTTACTCTCTCTTTGACCATCCAACTTAGGGTGATATGCTATGATGAAATTCATATTTCTTTCAAATCCCTTGAATAGCCCTTTCCAAAAGTTTGAGGTAAAATTGACATCTATGTCAGACACAATTTTCTTAGGTATACCATGTGACTGTTGGTTTTGGATCCTAATTAGCTTCTTGATTCAGACGTATTTGTGTTTCAACCATGTTTATATCCCATGAAGAATTTACACCTCGAAAGAATGTACACTCCTCCATGCGGAGGAGTGCAGGGTCCAGGGACAAGTGGGGGTTCGGGGGCGAAGCCCCCGAGGGAAAAATTCCTTGTAAATGTATATTGTAATTTCATAGTAAATCTAGACCATTCATTATAAGGTCACATATATGATGGTAGAAGTTATGTTAGGGTTTTTTTCCCTAGAAGGAAACCCTCTTTTATGAGGGAAATGTATTGCGGCTATGTATTATTGTGAATATTGTATTCTGAGAGAGGAGACTGTGATAGAAATAAGAGGAAGTTACAACGAGTGTGTTGTAGGTTGTATCCCTTCATTTGCTGGATAATAATAAAGGAAGGACCTAGGACCTGTCAATTTCTCTAGTGGACATAGCCCACACTGGGTGAACCATGTATATCTATGTCTCTATTGTATTGTGTATCTTCTGAGTTTTATTTCCGCATTTGTTTTATTGTATTTCTCCATGATCCTATTTTTCTAACAACTGGTATCAAAGTGAAAGGTAACTCGCAGGAAAATAGGGTTCTTGGTTCAAGTGGGAGCAATGGCGAAATATGGAAAGTTTAGGGTCGAGAAATTTAACGACCAAAACTATGAGTTATGGAAGATGCAAATGGAAGATTATTTATATCAGACAGATATATTCCTACCATTGGATGGAATATAAAAGAAGCCGATGACCATGAAGGATGAAGAACGGGAGGTTCTTGAAATAAAGGCACTAGGAACGATACGACTGAGCCTGGCAGTGTCAGTGGCTTTCAATATTTCAAAAGAAAAGACAACAAAGGAGTTGATGGACACATTGACTAAACTGTATGAAAAACCCTCGAGGTCCAATACAGTATTTATAATGAAGATATTATTTAATATGAAGATGTCAGAAGGTGGGTTTGTTGTATATCATTTAAATAAATTTAATACGGTTACTAATCAACTAAGTTCTGTAAAAGTGTAATTTGATGATGAGGTCAGGGATCTTCTAATATTGTGCTCATTGCCAGAAAGATGGAATGTCTTGGTCATGGTTGTAAGTAACTCCGTATCTGGTTCAAATAATTTAAAATTTTATGATGTTTTTGGTGTTATCCTTAGTGAGGAAATGTGACGGAAAAATACAGGTGAGACATCAGGCAATGCATTAAACATGGAGAATAGGGGAAGACAAAAGGATAGAGGAAAGGGCTTAGGGAATCGGGGGAATTATAGGAAGGGAAGATCCAAATATATACTGGGAAAGATAGAGTGCTAGAATTGTGGGAAGAAAGGACATCTGAAGAAATACTATAGAGCTCCAAAGAAACAAAGAGATGAAAAACAGGAGAAAAATCAGGAAGCAAATGTAATAGGTGATGTGTTACAAGATTATTTGATTCTTTCTATCGATAATATTTCCGAGTCTTTGGTAGTAGATTCAGGGGATTCATTTCATACCACACCTAATAGGAAACATTTTCTAAATTATGTTCAAGGTGATTTTGGACAAGTTCATTTGGGTGATGATGCACCATGCAAAATTGTTGGAATCGGAAAGGTAAAAATAAAGCAAAGGAGTGGAAACCAATGGTTTTTGAAAGAGGTAAGACATGTTCCAGATCTAAGGAAAAATATAATTTCAATAGGGAAGTTGGAAAATGAAGGTTGTATATCCATATTTATAGATAAGATGTGGAAGGTCACCAAAGGATAACTGGTGATAGCAAAAGGAGAGAAGGTAGGTACATTGTATTTATGTACTGGTAATATTGAATCTTCTATCTCTTTAGATTCTACGTGAGTGGATACAACACTGTGGCATGATAGGATTGGACACATGAGTGAGAAGGGGATGTAGATACTTCACAAAAGAATTTTTTTTCCATATCTTAAACCAATTGATTTGGATTTTTGTGAGCATTATGTTTATGGAAAATTGTTGGGTATGTGTTATATTCTTTGCATGTGTGTGTGTGGGTGCATCATACTTGACAACTGCATCTGATGATCCTGGATTTCTAAATTAATCTTGGATTAAGGGATTAGTGTTTTGGTAGCTACATAATACCTATAATATTGTATATATTGTATGGTGATTGGTGAAATCAATACAATGAAGATTTGAAAGGTGTGGCACCAAGGAAGCCTGGTTTTCTCTCGGTTAAGGGTTACCAACGTAAATCTATATGTACTATGTTTATGAGCCATTGCTTAATTTTGTTTTTCTTAAGAATATGTATGCATTTATTTACTTCACAAGTTTAAAACTTACATGTGGTATCAAAGCTCGTTTTTGGCTTCAGTGGGGCACATTTGTTGCTGAGGGTTTGGCTTGGTCTTGATAGATCAAGTTTATCTTGGGGATGTGATAAATTTGGGTTTAGTGGGAGATTTTGCAGTGGTGATTCAAGTGTAGAAAGAGGAATGACTAGCTCTTCTAGAATTGATATAGAGAATTTCAACAGTAAAAAAATTGAGCTATGGAAGCTCAAGATGGAGGACCTTCTTATAGACAAAGAAAAATGGATCACTATGGTTCCTAGTACACAACCTATTGGTATGCAGTCTACTAGAACACATTCTATTGGTACACAACCTACTATTACAAAACCTACTAGTACACCACCTACTGGTATGTTGAAGGAATATTGAGAGAATTTGGAAATAAGAGAAAGGAGTACTATTCGACTCTACCTGGAAAATTCGGTGTTGTTGAATGTCTTGGGAGAATCTACAGCCAAATAACTATGAGATAAGTTAGGAAATTTGTATCAATCAAAGTCCCTGGTAAACAAGTTGTTTCTTCGAAATAAGTTGTATAATCTTAGGATGGAATATGGAGATTCTATGACAGAACATCTAAATGCCTTTAATACCCTGGTAAGTCAACTGGTATTTGTTAATATTACGATTGCAGAAGAATATAAGTGTATTACTTTGTTATGTTCTTTGTTGGACTCTTGGGATAATATGGTTGTATCAATTGGTAGTACCACTCAATCTATATTGAAGTATGAGGATGTAGTTGAATCCTTGTTATTTGAAGAGATGAGGTGGAAAAACATGGATAGTCAGAGAAAAAATGCTTTATTTGTAAGAGGTTGTACCCAAGACAGGAATCCTGGTAAGTCTTCGGGGGGGGGAGATCTAAATATATAGGTAGATATAAGTCTCTAGGAAAATCTTTGAGGAAATGTTGGAAGTGTGGTAAAAGAGGGAATTATAAGAAATATTGCAATTCTAAGAAGGTTGATAAACCAAAGGGATCTGATAATACCTCTTCCACAGAGGAGAAAACCTCCACTGAAGAATAAGGTGATGTTTACTTGGCATATACAAGTACACATCCATACCGTGGTGTATGTTTAATTGAATCAGGTGCGTCATATCATATGACTCCTCACAAGGAGTGGTTCTGTGAATATGGACAATATGATGGTGGTGATGTATTCCTAGGAGATGACTCGACAACCAAAATCATGGGACGTTGAAGGGTTAAGTTTTTGCTAAACGATGGAAGGATTAGAAATCTCCCTAGGGTTCTGCACATTCCAAAACTAGCAAGGAGCCTAATATATGTAAGCAATTTGGATGATGCAGGAGTGGATATTGTATTGGGAAAGGGAACTTGCAAGATGGTACGAGGAGAAATGGTGTTGATGAGGGGAGTTGGATGTGGAAATTTGTACAAGTTGTTGGGAATCACTTATACTAATGGGTGTAACAGTTCTGTTGTCCCTGAGCAGAGAAATAAAGAAGACAAGACCAATATTTTCCTTGGAAACAAGACCATGTCGTGGCATCAAAGACTAGGGAATATTGGAGAAAAGGGATTCGAACACTACACGGTAAAGGTATGGTTGAAGGTATGTCTAATTTCACTCTAGATTTTGATTTTTGTGAACATTGCATATATGGTAAACATAATAGAGTAAGATTCCCATCTAGTGCTACAAGAGACAAGGGGATCTTAGAGTTGATACACAGTGTTGTGTTTAGACTTGTGCCTATTCCATCACTAGGTAAATCTATGTATTATGTTTCATTCATAGATTATTTCTCAATGAACACATGGATTTATTTTCTTAGAAAGAAATCTGAGGTATTTGATAAATTTAAAGAGTTTAAGGCTCTGGTAGAAAATCAGACAGAGAATAAAATAAAGTTATTCAGGACAAATAATGGTGGAGAATTCTGCGGAAATGAATTCAAAGAATTTTGTAAGAAGTGTGGTATATCAAGGCAGAATACTACTCCATACACACCTCAACAGAATGGAGTTGAATAAAGGATGAACATGGCACTGATGGAAAAAGAAAGGAGCATGCTTAGTGGTGCCATGTTAGGACAAGAATTATGGGTAGAGGCAATGGGTACATCATGTTACCTGGTCAATCGATCACCCTCATCAGCGCTGGATTATAAAACTCCACACATGGTATGGACTAGTAAGAAACCCTCTCTTGAACATCTTTGAGTGTTTGGTTGTGATGCTTATGTACACGTTCCAAAGGAAAATAGGAGTAAGATGGATATTAAAGTTGAAAAGTGTATCCTTATGGGTTATAAATATGGTGTGAAAGGTTATAAGCTTTGGAAACCATAAACTAAGAAGATTGTTTACAATCAGGATGTTGTTTTTAGAGAGGTGAAAGATGTTTCCAAACAAGAACTCCTACCAAGGAAATAAGAACTTCAGAAAATAGAGTTTGAGTTGGATGATGCAAAATCTGAATCATCTGAAGAAGAAGAACCTCATACCCTAGTATTGAGGATATCAATGAGGTAAAGAAGGAAACTAAAAAGATATAGTATGTTGAAGAGAAATCCCCCTGCGGAAAATTTGATTCTCTCGAGGTCCCTAGACTCATAAGACCAAGACAGAAAGTGCTTAACATGGACACTAACTTCCTTTTAGATCTAATCAAGCTAATGAATGAAAGAGAAAGAGAAACATATGTACCTTATGAACGATGTTTGTCCTTGCAAAGTCCAGGCTGAGCTTCGATCTTAAGCTCCTTTATAGGTCATGCAAAACAAACAAAGGTACAAAAGACTTCCTACTCTACCAAGATTAGCTCAAACATAGATCCATCTAATATAGGCAAAATTATATGGAACAAGTACAAGTTTGAAAGAAACAGGCCAAGCATGAATTTATATTGATGAGAACAAAGTGTTACTTATAGCCATGGATGTAGTGCAACAGCTTCACCAAGCTCTCCTTGTCCATATCCTTGCTCAAATAAACTGCATACAAGATGTTGATGCTTCAAATGACATCTCCCTCATGAGATCATAAGTTAGATGCTATTGCAATGTCTCTCTTCCTGTATTGTATGTTGCCTATGAGATCATAGGTTTCATACCTCCAATCTTTCCTCCCCTTTCACCATGAGAAGGCTTCTTTATATAAGCTTGGAAAGACCCCACCACTTGAGAGATATTTGGGATAAGTTGAGGATTTCTCTCCTTCAATTGAGGATCTTCCCTAAGATCATGCCTTGAGATCATATTCGAATCCAACCACCTTCAGATATTGAGGGGATCTTTCCCTCATTCTTCTCAACAAACCAAATTTTGCCCAGAAAAGGTAGCGCTCCCCCAAAAGGGGCACTAGAGCATTATAACGCTCCCCTAAAAAAGGCCAAGGAGTGTTAGCACTCCCTGATAGTGTATAGGGGAGTGCTCCCCTCCAAAACCCATTTTTGAGTGGTTCTTTTAGTGGTAAAAGGCTTGTACTTCTAATAAACTGATTCCTCCTCTTCAAAACTAGTCTTTGAGGTGTCCTAAGTGTCCCTGTCATGTCGTTGGAGGCCTGACATAGGCAAGAAGGCAGTATGATGTTAGCAACACTTATAACACTTGCGGTCAAGATGTGACACTTGCAGACAAGATGCGAAACTTACAACACTTGCAATGACGACACTTGCGACACTATCGAAGTGAGTAATTTTTAGGTGTAACATAGTCCACCTAATTTTCGTTCTAATTGTTCTTTATCTATTACTAATGATGATCCTAGAACTATTAGGGAAGCAATGAATTCAAAGGATAGTAAACTCTGGAAGAAGGCCATGGTTGAAGAAATGGATGCCTTGGATAAGAATGAGGCATGGGATATAGTTGAGTTTCCAGCTGGAAGAAAATCTGTTGGTAGCAAATGGTTGTTTAAGAAGAAGTTTAATGCAGAAGGAACAGTGGAGAAATACAAATCTTGGTTAGTAGAAAAATTTTATTCCCAGGTAGAGGGAATTGACTTTGGTGATATTTTTTCTCCTATTGCCAAGTTAGCTTCTATTAGATTTATTTTATCTATTGTTGCTTCTTTTGATCTTGAAGTGGAAAAAATGGATGTGAAGACAACATTCCTACATGGGGATCTAGAAGAAGAGATCTACATGAAGCAACCAAAAGTATTTGTAGTGAAGGGAAAGAAAGAGATGGTCTGTAAGCTAAAGAATTCACTATATGGTCTGAAGCAATCACCTAGGATGTGGTACGAAAAGTTTGACACATACATCCTTGGATTGGGATTTGCGAGAAGGAGGGATGATCACTATGTATATTCCAAGCAGTTTGGTAATCACTTCATTTATGTAGTGTTGTATATTGATGACATGTTGTTGGTAGGAAATAAAATGGATGTTATCAAGGAGGTGAAACCGCAACTATCCTCCAAATTTTACATGAAGGATCTTGGTGATGCTAACTTCATTATGGGAATAGAGATTAAAAGAGATCGTGAAAACATGAAACTCTGGTTGAATCAGAGAAAATATGTTGAGATGATATTGCATAGGTTTAATATGCATGGAAGTAGACCAATCAAGGTTCCTATTCCTATATGTGTAAAGTCAACCAATCAAGGTTTAATATTCCATGGAAGAAGATGACATGTCCCATGTTCTATATGCTAGTGCAGTTGGTAGTTTGATGTATGCAATGGTTTGTACTAGACTGGACATTGCACATGTAGTGGGAGTTTTGAGCAGGTATATGTCAAAACCATGGAAGGAGCATTGGAAAACAGTAAAGAGGGTCTTCGGGTATTTGTGTGGCACTACCAATTATGGATTGTGCTACTAAGGAAGACTAGGATTGGATAGAGTGGTGGACATACATGGGTTTGTTGAAGTAGACTGGGCTGGAGATCTAGATCACAAAAGATCCATAAGTGGGTGTTATGCCTCTTTCGTCACCTTAGTGAGAAAATTAGAGGTGCTTTCAAGCTTAGTTGGGTTTGCTAAGCAGGACAACTGCAAGGAAAAGGGTTAGAAAAAGAAATATAAAACAACAACTAAGAATTAAACTAAGAAATAAAACAACAACTAAATTTATAAACATAGGGACATAAGGACAAAAGAAATAATGAGACCCATGTCACCAATGATAAGGCTGATATTAGTGAAATAAAACACCGAGAAGCAAGGGGACTATGAGTCCCTTCTTCCTCTAAGGGAGGGCTCTTGGACCCCCACAAGTAAGCTCTTCTTACAACTTTGAAAAAAAAAATGAAAATGGTGAAAGAATTCTTTGCTAATTCACTCAAGGGGTGAGGTGGATTGCCCAATGCAATGATGCAAGTATACTCTTGGCAAGGATAGAAGAGTCCTCAAGAGAATAATGGCAGCATAAATTTTCTTTGAATTCCTTGAAAAATGAAGTGTATCCATGGCCTTTTTATAACATTCCTTTGGGTTATTGTTCAACTAGTTTGTAGTGTGTAAAGAGGCTAATTAGGGAATTTTTGGGTCTTTGACCAGCCACCCAGTCGAATCCAGTCCAGATTTGAGTGTCAAATAAACTTGGAAGCTGAACCAGAAGTGGGTGGGAGGCCGACCACTCTCATAAATGCGTCGTTTCTCAGGTGCGTGGATTTTTGTGACAATAGTCGCGCATCATGTGCATGTACGGGAATCTTATGTTTATGTTTCACGCATGTATGCGCGTGCCCAGTGTCTTCATAGCGCCCTTCAATTTTTGCACTATTTGTATAGTTTTTTGACCCTTTGGGAATGTTTTTGTGTTAATTCAGGTCCATGGATGACCTCATAACTATTTGACGATGCTGAATTCCCGTAACCATTTGCAGACGAAAATTCAGTGATAACATATGCCCCCTCATGGATGAGGTTAGGAGCATACGTATAGCCAAAATCCATCAATGTTTCTTCTACTGAGAGTGTTGTTGTAAGAGAGAGAAATAGTGGGATTGTCCAGAGCTATCCGTTGGAGGGAAAAAGGAACCTCTAGAACCCAACCTTCCATGAGGTTGTAAAAAATAAACTGTGTACAAACGAGGCAGGCATGCTCCATGATTGTGTCATGTAACTCAAAAGAGGAATGAAGTGTTGATGTAGACAACTGCAGTGCCCTCATGAGCAGTCATGATAAAGGTAGAAGACAATTCTGCAAATGAACATACTCTGAATAATAGGCAGTGACATCTGTAAGAAGTATCACGGATTCTGTAGGCATTGATAGCCTAGCCAAGTTCAGAGGTCTTCAGCAAGTATAAGAACTAACTGCAATGGTCACAAAGTAAGACCCACCGTAACATGAGAAAGTGTTGACGTCAAATGTTATGGGGGTCAATGATAGAAGGGAGCAATTTTGGTTCTCCTTGTGCCGTCTGAGATCTCTCATTGGATAGGTAATGAGAATCAAGATACTATCGCCCATCTGGAAAATTGTGTTGATGTCGACAAAAGGGGGACGCGACTCCCAGAAGAAAAATGGCTCTGTGAAATTTACTAGATGAGCTTAGGAATTTGGAAGAGGAGCATGGTCGAATTCAATATGTATGGAGACTGAAGAATTCCCTTGGTTGGGGGTATATGTGAAGGACAAGCGGCCACAACCGTTCAACTAAGTCGAGTGTCAGGGGGACAACAAGACGGGGGATAAGTTGTGCCAGAGGCGGGACAAGGTAAAAAAACTCAGAGGGAAAAGGTAAGTGGCCTGTGGGGTACTCTGGAGATATGGACGATGTCGTCAAGGGTAGATGATAAGTAGTGCCCCAACCAATGGTGACATGGGTTGCGTTGGAAAAAAAGAGAAGAAGGTCGCCAAAGAGGATGACAAAAAAGGTAATGTAACGGCTGGAAACAAAGGCATTTGTACAATAAATAAAGAATAATTTTGGGATAAGTGTACAAATACAAAAACAGGTGCCCCAATGTGATATGGTTGGCTCGGGTAGGGCACAATTTGCACGGAGAACTGGTGGTGGGTGGGGGCCCCATGGGTGGGTTTCTGTATGAGGTAAGTGAAATGAAGGGAGATTTGCAGATGGGCAAACTGATTGTGGATGAAATGCAGGGTTCATGATACTACGGAGGTGCAGTCAAAAAATAGAACCGTGAAGAGATAATCTAGGAGTCTGTTGGGAAAGCTAGCACAATGAGGAGAAGGAGGATGTGGTTGATTCGCGACATGATGTAAGACTATCGGGACTCCCATCCCTAAAGGGTTTTGAAAAATAGCATGAGTGTCAAAAGCACAAAAAGGGTGCTATGAATGGGACAACTCATGTGGGTAAGAGTGCTACCGGGTGACAGTACCGAAGATGCAAATGGAGGTGTTGGTACTGCAGAGCCAAAAGTGGGGATCCTAGAGGCAAATGTCAGAGGGTGTGACTGGAGATGTAAGTGAGATTTAGAAGGAATGACTACATGTCAGTGCTGAGTATATACCTGAAGGGGTTGTGTTGATATATGATGGCCAAGTACCTGCACACATGAAAACCAAATACCTGACATGAACAATATCTGAAGAGAATCGAATATATGAGCAGGTATTTGATAATTTTGAATATGCGCATGCGTACCTGGT
>JASDQU010105567.1:61078-90161 GCA_032191745.1 Picea mariana
CTTCCTCACTAGTGAGGAGGATGGTGCGATATGCTGGATTGTTGGGGTTGAGGTATTGTCCCACATGAGGTGGGGGATGTTCCGTGTCATGTTGGGTATTTATCACACCTTGGTGTGGAATAGGATTCTGCAGCATGGTAGGGGGGGTTGTTTCATGTATTGTTGTGGTGCCTGTTGAGGGGTAGGTGGTGCTGGAGGATGGGGTAGACTGCCTGAGTCTTTCAACTGTTTGAAATCAGCGATTTGGGGGCAATGATGAGTGTAGTGACCGAACTCACTGTAAAGGGCACAAGGGAAGTTGGTTTTAACAGTATTGTTATTTCTCCCTTGACACCTATTATTATTGCCCCCCTGGGGGTTCTGATTCCCTTGGTTCTGGTTGCCCCCAGTAGGTTGGTTCTGTTGCGGTTGATTCCTGCCTTGACTTGGGTTGTTGTTGTTCCTGTTTTTTCCTTTCATTTTGGCATTGTTTGACAGATGGGTTGGATTTTCCGTATTCAGCTGTTTGAAATTTTGATATTGTTGAACGGGAGAGGGTTGAACAAAATTCACCCCAGCATGAGGATGTGGGGGAGCCATGGGTTGTGGGGGGATAGGAAATGAAAAGTACGGATTCTGTGGGGGTAACGATATGTAAGGTACATAGGGAGGCGTGGTGCTTTCAATAGTACTATAATTTGAATTAGAGGGGGTACCAGAAATCGTTTGAATAGGTGGGTGTATGGGGGGTGCCGACGGTGGCCCACTGATGGTTGGAGGCATAGCAACAGGGTATGGTTGTTGATAAGGGGGTGAGGGGTAATAAGAAGTGCCCCCATATGCTGGTGGGTATTGAGGTGTTCCATACATTGGTGGTTTTTGGGGTTGTGGACCGTGGTGAGTGGTGTTACCAATCAGTTCGTCTGCTGAGTGAGACATTCTAGGTTTGTCTTGGCCAAATGGCATGGGTTTTGGGAGATCAGGAAGTACAGTGTATAAGTACCCTGACTGTGCATAGATGAGATCATATTGTTGAGCCTTACTGATGGCTTCTTCTTCTGATTGAGGGAAGGTGGAAGCTACATCCTTACCAAGGAGAGAGACAAGTGATCTAAGAAACCAGTCAAGACACTGTTGTTTGGTGGTTTCTGCTTTTCACAAACTACGTCGCCTACGCCACTCATGAATGTGATTAGCGATATGTGTGGCTGAGGTTTTTTTGAAATTAGAGAGTAGTTCTAGACCATTGTTGTGGCAGATTGGTAATTGGAAAAAGGTCAAAAATTCTTTGGACAAGGACTCGAAAGTCGCATGGGACCCTGATTTTTCATCTACATACCATTTGGCCGATGGGCTAATGAGTGTGCATTGAAATAATCACAGTCTGATGGAATCATCCATAATGCTGTTGGAAGAGAACCATAGGTGAAAAGTCATGACATGGTTGGCAGGGTCATCGCCTACCTTTCCTTCAAACTTGGGTATGTCTGAAGGTAGTTTGGTGGGCATTGCAGGCCATGTGGGGTCATGCAATATAGGATCATTGGTGAGTTTTCTTAGATTGGGTATGTTGAGAGAGGCCAAATATGGCATCTGTAGTGGGGGTGGAGGATTAGCTCTAGCCATAGTGTAAGTGTGTTGTGAACCTGACTCTTGAGGGGGGCTAGGTGGGTTGGTACTTCCCCCTTGAGAAGAAGTTGGTCCTCTACTTCCGTGTAAAGGAGAGTGAGTGGACAGTGGAACTTGAGAAGTGGACCCAAGTAATGTGGAACTAAGCAAAGTTGATCCTAAGACAGTAGCACTCACAGGAGTGTGTGACGGTGGTGCTGATGAGTGGGAAAGACCAGACACTCCCCCTAAGATAGGAGGGAGGTTCAACAAGCATAGGGAATGATAGGGATTATGTGGGTCCCCTATGATGTCCAACTAGCTAAGTGAATGTGTGCAAATGGTGGTGAGAGTAATAGAGAAACAAGATCCTTTGCAAATTTTGAACTTTACACAATATATATATCCAAATCAAAATGTAGTCAGAAGTGCATCATACATAAAGTGGTAAAAGAAGTATATATGTGGATAAGTGGGTTTTTTCTACGTGGGGAAAAAGAAAACAAATTCTCGTGTCCTAGAAGACGTAACGTCCTGCCTCTCAAATAGCATTGGACCTTCCAATAGTACTCAACAGTGGGGTCTGAAGTCACCGGAAGAGAAACTAGTGAAGGATGAAATAATTGGTTATAATGAGGAGTAAAGGGGGCATATCCCGAAAGAGTTGGCAATATTTCCCAATAGCTACACAAAATCCAATCAAGGTGCAATTACAGCCCACCTAGGTAGATGGCCTAAAATTTGGTCACTAGGTACCTCGGTCAAAGTGCGCCATTTAGATTTTCGGCCTCATAAATGAGTCACGGGCTGGATCCCATCCAAGAGGTGGGTTCCTCAAGGCGGGACACACAGAACAACCGGACCTCGGCCTTCAACCCTTCATGGGTATCTCCCTGCCTTATGGTGTTAGGAACACTTGACTTGGAGGATTTTCAGTTCCCTATTTGACAACTTCTATGGTTTTGACAATGTGAGAACCAGATAACAACGAGTTATTTGGATGCCTATTCCCGAAATCCTACGTAGACTAAAAAAATTCTTTTGGCACCTCCCGTGGAGGAAAAGTTAGTGAGTTTTTAGAAAAAATTTAGATGTAGTTGTTTTGAGAGGTTTGGGGTGTGAACCAACCTCGTTGAATTTAAATGGGAGTGGATAGTTTCGTCAAGAAAAGGGTGGGGTGTTTCAGAATCCCTTTGGAGGAAACTTACTTTGACCTCCACATTTCAAGAAGAAGCTATGTGAGTGATAAGTGAATTTTGTGTGTGAATGAGTGAAAGTGTGCCAATTTTTGGTGAATTAGGTGTCACCTTGCTGCATGTGGACTTCGCTTGGTCCTTACAAGTGTTGATTACCTAATTAACTAAGTGTCTTTGGTACAACCTTGCGTAATTCAAAAGTCCCTAGGAAGCTATCATGTGGACATGTGGGTCCATTACTATCCCTTTAACTCCTTATTGTGATGTAATCTAAGAAAATCTTTGAAACTATCCTAGATTGATCATGTGGGCATGTATGGGCCCGTTACAAAACCTTTAAACTTCCCTAGTGATTTGATCTAAGAAAGTAAATTTCAACACTATCTTATCTTTGTAGCATGTGGGCATGTATGGGCCCGTTACAATATTAAGATGTGTTTGAAAAAGTAAACTAAGAGGAGTCCCAAGAAGGGATGTTTTCCTCTCCTAAAGGTTTTAATCTTCTTAAGGGAGATGAAATCGTTTCACAATCTTTTTCTGATTCTCAAGATCGCTTGGAGGCGCGAGAAAAGAGCATACTAAGTGATTTTTATCCAACTTCTAGTCCCAATGCAAGTTAAATGTGATTAAAAATGATTTTCAACTTATATTGTGAGTCAAAACAAGCCATCCATGTGGCGAAAATGAAAGCAAAAGAGGAAATTGATTTTAACCCCCTAAGTGCCTATGTGTTTTGACTAACCCATTTATATGATGAGGGGACTAAGTGTGGTGTATCTTTAAAACATGCTTGAAATCATTTTTAAGAAGGTTAATGGCCTTCCCCACATCTCAACAACTTTACAATGTGAATTTTTTCACAGATGTGTGGGTCTCAGTGGAGACAGAGGCGCACAGAGCACATCTGCGCAGACAAAAAAGAGTCAATGAGCGCACGTGCACATAAAATAATTGTGAATTAAGCGCATGTGTGCACGATGCACGTTTGTGGGCCTAAAAACCCATGCACAGGTGACACATGACCGTGAATGAAAATTTCAGATGGAATTCTCTCAACTCACCTTGGAATTGGATGATTGGCAGGTCGGCTTAGGCCAGTTAATGCACCTGCAAGTTAAATAAACCAAAAGAAGAGCTAGAAAAACCCAAATGGGGTAGGAAATTGATACCTTTCCCCAGTGGAGTCGTCAATCTGTTACACCTCTTTCATCACCTTAGTGAGAAAATTAGAGGTGCTTGCAAGCTTAGTTGGGTTTGCTAAGAAGGATAGTTGCAAGGAAAAGGGTTAGAAAAAGAAATACAAAACAACAACTAAGAATTAAACTAAGAAATAAAACAACAACTAAATTTATAAACATAGGGACATAGGGACAAAAGAAAAAATGAGACCCATGTCACCAATGATAAGGCTAATATTAGTGAAAGAAAACACCGAGAAGCAAGGGGACTATGAGTCCCTTCTTCCTCCAAGGGAGAGCTCTTGGACCCCCACAAGTAAGCTCTTCTTACAACTTTGAAAAATAAAATGAAAATGGTGAAAGAATTCTTTGCTAATCCACTCAATGGGTGAGGTGGATTTCCCAATGCAATGATGCAAGTATACTCTTGGCAAGGATAGAAGAGTCCTCAAGAGAATAATGGCAGAATAACTTTTCTTTGAATTCCTTGAAAAATGAAGTGTATCCATGGCCTTTTTATAGCATTCCTTTGGGTTATTGTTCAACTAGTTTGTAGTGTGTAAAGAGGCTAATTAGGTCATTTCTAGGTCTTTGACCAGCCACCCAGTCGAATCCAGTATAGATTTGAGTGTCAAATAAACTTGGAAGTTGAACCAGAAGTGGGTGGGAGGCTGACCACTTTCATAAATGCGTCGTTTCTCAGGTGCGCAACTTTTTGCGACAACAGTCGCACATCGTGCGCATGTGCGTGAATCTTGCATTTCCGTTTCGCGCATGTGCACGTGTGCCCAGTGTCTTCATAGTGCCCTTCAATTTTTGCACTATTTGTATAGTTTTTTGACCCTTTGGGAATGCTTTTGTTTTAATTCAGGTCCATGGATGACCTCATAACTATTTGATGATGCTGAATTCCTATAACCATTTGCGGACGAAATTTTAGTGATAACAGTGGGTATGTGTTTAACCTAATTGGATGAGAAATCAGATGGATGAGAAAAATACAGGCTGTAGTGGCACTCTCAACTACTGAATCTAAATACATGGCAACCACTCTTGCAATCTAGGAATCAATATGGTTACAGAGATTGTGTTCAGGTATTGGGTTGATATAAAAGAAGTGATATTAGAGTGTGACAGTGAGAGTGAAATATTCCTGTAAAATAACCATGATTTTCATTCGAAGACAAAGCATGTTGATGTTCAGTATCACTTTGTGAGAGACATGGTTGAAGAAAAGAAGGTGTTGCTGGAAAAGATTGACACTTTGAAGAATGTTGCAGATTCATTGACAAATTCTGTGAGCACAAAGAAGTTCTCCTAGTGTAGAGTAACAATGGGCATTGCTACCCTGGATTGTTGACTATGTACTACTACGAGTTATGGAAGATGCAAATGGAAGATTATTTATATCATAAGAATATATTCCTACCATTGGGTGGAATAGAAAAGAAGATGACAACCATGAAGGACAAAGACTGGGAGGCTCTTGAAAGAAAGACACTAGGAATGATACGATTGAGTCTGGCAGTGTCGGTGGATTTCAATATTTCAAAAGAAAAGACAACAAAGGAGTTGATGGATGAATTGAATAAACTATATGAAAAACCCTAGATGTCCAATAAGGTATTTATAATGAATATATTATTTAATATGAAGATTCCATAAGGTGGGTTTGTTGCATATAATTTAAATGAATTTAATACGGTTACTAATCAACTAAGTTCTGTAAAAGTGCAATTTGATGATGAGGTCAGGGATCTTCTAATCTTGTGCTCATTGCCAGAAAGATGGAATGCCTTGGTCATGGTTGTAAGTAAATCTATCTCTGGTTCAAATAATTTAAAATTTTATGATGTTTTTGGTGTTACCCTTAGTGAGGAAATGTGATGGAAAAACACAGGTGAGACATCAGGCAATGCATTAAACATGGAGAATAGAGGAAGACAAAAGGATAGAGGAAAGGGCTTCTGGAACTGGGGGAATTATAGGAAGGAAAGATCCAAATAAAGATTGGGCAAGATAGAGTGCTGGAATTGTGGGAAGAAAGGACATCTGAAGAAATACTGTAGAGCTCCAAAGAAACAAAGAGATGGACAATAGGAGAAAAATCAAGAAGAAAATGTAANCCCATAGGAAACATTTTCTAGATTATGTTTAAGGTGATTTTGGACAAGTTCATTTGGGTGATGATGTACCATGAAAAATTGTTGGAATGGGAAAGGTAAAAATAAAGCAAAGGAGTGGAAACCAATGATTGTTGAAAGAGGTAAGACATGTTCCAGATCTAAGGAAAATTCTGATTTCAATAAGGAAGTTGTAAAATGAAGGTTGTATATCCATATTTACAGATAAGATGTGGAAGGTCACCAAAGGATCACTGGTGATAGAAAAAGGAGAGAAGGTAGGTATATTGTATTTATGTACTGGTAATACTGAATATTCTATCTCTTTAGCTTCTACATGAGTGGATACAACACTATGGAATGATAGGCTTGGACACATGAGTGAGAAGGGGATTTAGATGCTTCACAAAAGAAATTTTTTTCCATATCTTAAACTAATTGATTTGGATTTTTGTGAGCATTGTGTTTATGGAAAATTGTTGGGTATGTGTTATATTCTTTGCATGTGTGTGTGTGGGTGCGTCAGATTCGACAATTGCGTTTGATGATCCCGGATTTCTAAATTAATCCTGGATTAAGGGATTAGATTTTTGGTAGCTATGAAATACCTAAAATATTGTATATATTGTATGGTGATTGGTGAAATTAATACAATTAAGAGTTGAAAGGTGCGACACCAAGGAAGTCTGGTTTTCTCCTGGTTAAGGGTTTCCAACGTAAATCTATGTGTATCTAAGGAATTCCACCTGATTTTCGTTCTAATTTTGCTTTAACTATTATTGATGATGATCATATAACTGTCAAGGAAGCAGTGAATTCAAAGGATAGTAAACTTTGGAAGAAGGCCATGGTTGAAGAAATGGATGCCCTGGATAAGAATGAGGCATGAGATATAGTTGAGTTTCTAGCTGGAAGAAAATCTATTGGTAGCAAATGGTTTTTTAAGAAGAAGTTTAATGCGGAAGGAAAAGTGGAGAAATACAAAGCTCAGGTAGTAGCAAAAGGTTATTCCCAGGTAGAGGGAATTGACTTTGGTGATATTTTTTCTCCTGTTGCCAAGTTAACTTCTATTATATTTATTTTATATATTGTTGTTGCTTTTGATCTTGAAGTGGAACAAATGGATGTGAAGACAACATTCCTACATGGGGATCTAGAAGAAGAAATCTACATGAAACAACCAGAAGGCTTTGTAGTGAAGGGAAAGAAAGACCTGGTTTTTAATCTAAAGAAGTCACTATATGGTCTGAAGCAATCACCTAGGGTGTGGTACAAAATTTTTGACACATACATCCTTGGATTGGGATTTGTGAGAAGCAAGGATGATCACTATGTATATTCCAAGCAGTTTGGTAATCACTTCATTTATGTAGTGTTGTATGTTGATGACATGTTGTTGGTAGGAAATAAAATGGATGTTATCAAGGAGGTGAAATCACAACTATCCTCTAAATTTGACATGAAGGATCTCGGTGATGCTAACTTCATTATGGGAATAGAGATTAAAAGAGATCATGAAAACATGAAACTCTGGTTGAATCAGAGAAAATATGTTGAGATGATATTGCAGAGGTTTAATATGCATGGAAGTAAACCAATCAAGATTCCTATTCCTATATGTGTAAAGTTATTTGCAGATCAGTGTCCCAAGAAACAAGAAGAAGAAGAGGACATGTCCCATGTTCTGTATGCTAGTGTAGTTGAAAGTTTGATGTATGCAATGGTCTGTACTAGACTGGACATTGCACATGTAGTGGGAGTTTTGAGCAGGTATATGTCAAAACTAGGGAAGGAGCATTGGACAACAGTAAAGAGGGTCTTCAGGTATTTGCGTGGCACTACCAATTATGGATTGTGCTACCAAGGAAGACTAGGATTGGATAGAGTGGTGGAAATACATGGGTTTGTTGAAGCAAACTAGGCTAGAGATCTAGATTGCAAAATATCCATAAGTGGGTATGTGTTTAACCTATTTGGAGGAGAAATTATTTGGATGAAAAAAAGACAGGCTGTAGTGGCACTCTCAACTACAAAAGTTGAATACATGGCAGCCACTCATGAAAGCAAGGAAGCAATATGGTTACATAGATTGTGTTCAGGTATTGGGTTGATATAAAAATAAATGAGATTAGAGTGTGACAGTCAGAGTGCAATCNGCATATTGATGTTTAGTATCACTTTGTGAGAGACATGGTTGAAGAAAAGAAGGTGTTGCTAGAAAAGATTGTTACTTTGAAGAATGTTGTAGATTTAATGACAAATTTTGTGACCACAAAGAAGTTCTCCTGGTGTAGAGTAACAATGGGCATTGCTACCCTGGATTGTTGACTATGTAATCCTGTGAAGCCCTGTGTGCAAAGAAAACAACAAGTGGGAGAATGATGGGTATTTGTTATATTATTTTCATGTGTGTGTGGGCGCATCAAATTCGACAACTACGTCTGATGATCCCAGGTTTCTAAATTAATCCTAGATTAAGGGATTAGGGTTTTGGTAGCTACGAAATACCTAAAATATTATATATATTGTATGGTGATTGGTGAAATTAATACAATGAAGAGTTGAAAGGTGCGGCACTAATAAATTATGGTTTTCTCTTGGTTAAGGGTTTCTAGTGTAAATCTATGTGTACTATGTGTATGAGCCATTGATTAATTTCTGTTTTTCTTAAGAATTTGTATGCATTTCTTTACTTCACAGGTTTAAAAATTACAAAAACAAAAGAGAGTCATATTTCTCAGAGTCAGAAAAGAAAAAAAGAGTGAAAGATTAGAGCTTGTGCATACATATGTATGGGGACTAGCTCATGTATCATCTCTTGGTGGCTCTCATTATTATGTTACTTTTATTGATGATGAAACTAGAAAGATTTGGGTTTATTGCATTCGACAAAAATCTGATGTTTTTGATACTTTTAAGAAATGGAAAGCTTTGGTTGAGAATGAGATAGGAAAAAGGTTGAAGTGTCTCAAATCAAATAATGGAGGTGAATATTGCAACAAGGAGTTTGATGATTACTATTCATACCATGGGATTTGTAGAGAGAAGATAGTTCCAAGAACATCACAAGAAAATGGTGTGTCATAAAGGATGAACAAGACAATCATGGAGCGTGCAGGGAGTATGAGACTGCATGATGGTATGCCCTTCTAGTTCTGGGTAGATGCTATAGATACTGTTGTTTACTTAATAAACATAGGACCTTCAAGCTCTTTTGATGGTGGAATTCCAGAGGAGGCATAGACAGGTAAACATGTAAACTATTCCGTTTTGAAGACTTTTGGTTGTGAAGAATGTGCCAATATTGATAAAGAAAATAGAACAAAGCTTGAGGAAAAATACAAGAAGTTTGCCTTTATTGGATATGTTGTTAATGATTTTGTTTATCTCTTATGGGATTATGAAAGTCACAAAATCATTAGGAGTAGATATTTCATATTCAATGAGAAGGTCATGTACAAATATGAGTTGCAGGGAAAGATACAAGAAAAAGAAAAACTGAAATACACAGTGCTTGATGAGATCACTGGAAAAAAAAATCCAAAGGAACCAGAAAATCAAACTGTACAACAACAGGAGAAGCAGGTACCTCAAACTCCTGCAAGTGTTGCTAGAAGATATACCAGGTTAATTAGACCCCCTGAACGATACTCTCCTTCATTGTATTATTTATTGTTGGCTGATTCTGGTGAACCAGAATGTTATGAAGAGGCAATGGAGGTATACACAAAAAATAATTGGGAGCAAAGAATGAAAGAGGAAATGGATTCCCTGGTAAATAACTAGACTTGGGATTTGGTTTAGTTGCCTACAAGAAAAAGAGCATTGCAGAATAAATGGGTTTACAAGTTGAAGGAAGAATAAGGAGGAAAAAAGCGGTACAAGGCTAGACTTGTTGCAAACGGGTTTGCACAAAAGAAAGGTATAGATTTCGATGAAATATTTTCTCTTATTGTTATAATTGCTTCAATTAGGATTGTTTTAAGTCTTGTGGAAGTAAATGATTTACATCTTGAACAATTAGATGTAAAACAACTTTTCTCCATGGGGATTTGGAGGAAGAGACTTATATGCAACAACCACAGGGGTATGAGGTCAAAGGGAAGGAGAATTTGGTATGCACGTTGAAGAAGAGATTTTATGGCCTAAAGCAAGCTCCAAGGCAGTGGTATTTTAAGTTTGACAGGTTTATGACATAACAAGGTTATAGTAGATGTCATTCTGATCACTGTGTTGATTTTAAAAGGCTAGAAATGGAAGCTATATTATATTGCTATTGTATGTAGATGACATGCTTGTTGCAGTGTCTAATATGCATGATATAAATGTGCTCAAGAAGAAATTATCTAATTCATTTGTGATGAAGGATTTGGGTGTTGCAAAGGAAATTCTTGGTATGAGAATAACATGAGACAGGAAAAATCGCAAATTGATATTGTCTCAAGGTGAGTACATAGAGAAGGTGTTGGAGAGGTTTAGAATGCATTATGAAAAACTAGTTAGTACACCTTTGGCCAACCATTTCAAATTAACTAAGGAAATGTGTCCCAAGACACATGAGGATATAGGATACATGTCTAAGGTCCCTTATTCATCAATAGTTGGCAGCTTGATGTATATGATGGTTTGCACAAGACTATATATTGCACATACAGTGGGAGTTGTGAGAAGGTATATGAACAATCCAGGTAAAGAACATTGGGAGTTAGTAAAGTGGATTCTCATGTATTTGAGAGGTAATGTTACTCATGCATTATGTTTTGAAAGTTCAAACATTGTTCTGCATGGATCTGTTGATTCAGATATGGCAGGTGATAAAGATAGCAGGAGGAGCACCACATGGTATGTTTTCACTATAGGTGGAATAGAAATAATTTGGATTTCGAAACTACAAAAGGTTGTTGCATTTTAAACAATATAGGCAGAGTATGTTGTTGCTACAGAGGCTAATAAAGAGATGATTTGGTTATAGAGCTTTATGGAGGAATTGGGAAATAAGCAAGAGAATATCATGTTGTACTGTGACAGTGATATTTCCATTCATCTTGCAAAGAAATCAACCTTCCATTCAAAGAATAAGCATATACAAATTAGGTACCATTTCATATGATTCATCTTGGAAGATGGAAATTTGAAATTGGAAAAGATACACACTAGCCAAAATCTCGCAAACATGTTAACTAAAGGAGTAACCAGTGAGAAACAGAGTTTTTGCTCAGTTTCAATTGGTCTTCAGGCATGAAGATGAAGATGAGAAATTTTCTAGGTCCAAGAAGGTTCATATTCCAACAGATACAACAATGGCATAGTTGTTGAGATTAGTCTCCAAGTGGGAGATTGTTAGTTGTGGAGCCTGATTATCTTCCTGATTCAAAGGTCTTTGTTTTTAGCCATGTTTATACCCCATGAAGACTTTACACCCCAGAAGAATGTACACTCCTCCATGTGGGGGAGTGCAGGGGGAAGTTACCACCCCTTAGGGGTCCAAGGGAAAGTGGGCCCTCGGTGGGGGTTCAAGGGCGAAGCCCTCAAAGGAAAAAATTTCTTGTAAATGCATATTGTAATTTCATAGTAAATATGGACCGTTCATTATAAGATCACAAATCTGATGGTATAAGTTATGTTAGGGTTTTTTTCCCTCGAAGGAAACCCTCTTTTTTGAGGGAAATGTATTGTGGCTGTGTATTATTGTGAATATTGTATTATGAAAGAGGAGACTGTAAGAGAAAGAAGAGGAATTTACAACGGGTGTGCTATAGGTTGTATCCATTCATTTGCTGGATAATAATAAAGGAAGGACCTAACAATTTATCTAGTGGATGTAACCCACACTAGGTGAACCACATATATCTATGTCTCTATTGTATCATGTATATTATGTGTTTTATTTCCTCGTTTGTTTTATTTTATTTCTTCGCGATTCTGGTTTTCTAAAAATGACTTAGCAATTTCTCGAATGTAAATCTCAACAATGTTGGTTGCCTTGTGCACTGACTTCAGTTGAATAAAATGGGTAGATTTAGTAATCTTTTCCGCCACCACCATAATAGAATCATGTTGCTTAGTAGTCCTAGGCAAATTAGTTATAAAATCCATGGTCACAACTTCCCACTTCCATTTAGGAATGGGTAAGGGTTGTAGCAAACCAACTGGATGTCTGTGCTCATCCTTGATCTTTTGACATTCAAGACATATCACAATAAAATATGCAACTTTCTTTTTCATAACTAGCTAAACGTATTGCTTCTTTACTATGACAATGGTCTTCTGGTAACCTAGATGTCCAACATAAAGAATGTAATATCCCTAAGGTCGAACCCAGTTGTAAATGTAAATGCAAATGTACTTAAGTTGGTGAGTTGTCTGACATCATTTTGTATGAACCTTTCATGGCATAATGTGTGAATGTATTGCACAGTGAAATGATGAAGTGTGCACATTCCAGGATACTGCGTGCAACATCTTAAGTGTGTGCGATTGTGAGGCCAACGAGCCTTTGTGTATATGGTATTTTTTATAGGCTGGTGAGCCAGTTATTATAAGCTAGGATGATTATGTTTTGATTAGGCCAGAGATCCTATATGTTAAAGTCTAGTGTGCCTATTTTTTAATATATCTAATAATTAATATAAATGCATCACTACGCGTAGACCGACCACGATAAAAGAGATGGGGGACTAAACTCCACTGGTTAGGGAAAGGGGGGGCTAAGTTAAGGAAAGGGGATAATCTAGGGAGATTAATCCAAAAAGGAATATTATATTAATATTTCTTAGATATAAAGTATGGATAATTATTTAATCCTAAGTTATAAAGTTGGGGACAAGTGGGCCAAAGTAGCTCCCAACATGAAAAGTGTCAAGTTGGGGACATGCATACATATTGTTGGGACTTAGTTCATTTCCTATCATCTTTTACATCATTCTTCCCATGATTCCTTCCATCATTCAGTCATCCAGTCAATCATCCATGAGCATGCACACACCCATTGAGCTATCTTTCGTACCTTCATGAATGTACCTGAACTTGTATCCATGGCCATTTTGTGAGGGTGTAGTTGGTTAGCTTGGGGTTTGGATTGAAGAAGCAGGTTATCAAGCCCATGGGATATTGAAGAGGCAGGTTTTCAGGCCCGTGATAAATTATCTGAGTGAGAGAATTGTTGGGAATTGATTTACTGAAGGTTCTAGACTGTAGCTATAGTGCTCTGAGACTTCATGTTCGGCCTGTTGCTGAAGCTCAGAAAGGAAGTGGGGTAGTCGAAGGATTGTTGAGAAGAGAAGGGGCACACTTCCTAGGTGGTATAGGCATGTGGGGAATGAGGGACTGTAGGTTGTTAGTTTCAGTTGGCACCTGTGACAGAGTCTTTCCTGTTGTCTATGAGCTTTTATCCTGGTTAGGAATCCCTTTACCCGGGTGGAGTTTAGTCCCATCTCGGGGGTGACTCACTGTTGAGAATGATGAATAGTGTGGTCTAAGGCTGGGAGGTTCGTGGAAGGTCTGCACACAGTTGGTGACATTATTACCAAGACAAGTGTCAATTGTGTGATAAATTTACATGATGCATTGTTATTTACATGCTTATTTTTATGGGTTGTCATATGTGCTATTATAACTGTGTTTATTTTTATGGGTATTTCATGTATATGTTGCATGTATATGTTTACTTTTATTTCAGTGTGAATTTGTGTATTTACATATGTATTTGTATGTTCATGTTTTATATATAATGCTTCTGCAAGAGTTCTGTATGTATGTATATTAATTGCATGTAGTTCAAAAATGTTATGTGGCATAGCTCAGTTGGGTACTAGGTATATTATAGTTTGTTCCACAGAGAGAACAGTAATAGTTCTTTGGCATAGCGTGGCCTGACATTGATGGTCGGGGATGTTACAAATTGGTATGAGAGCTTCAGTATTCAACGTTGAGCTTGGATGGGCCGAACAAGTTGAGTTGAAGCGAATTGTCACAGAGGTTGAACTGGTGTTATTAGGTGAAATTGAATGAATTTCATAGTTGCAAAATGTCTATGGTAAATTGGGGAAAAAGTTAAGCAAAAGCCCCAATTTTTGCAGTAGAATTCGCCAGGAATTGTTGCGCATAAAAATGAGTGTGCGCACTAAAAATACATGATGCGCAGTGAAAAGATGTATTGGAATTGGGGCAGACCTAGGGTTTAACTCTACAACAATGCACCAACAAAACCCTAACTATTGACCCTTTCGGTAACACTTACAAAGCAGATGAAGTCTCACCCGAGGTAGAGGTAGGGGTGGTTGTAGGATTGGAATACTTAACAGAGCACTTAGCAATTATATTTATCAATATCCAGTTCTTAGTTACAACGTAGTTAAACCCTAATCACAATACAACGTAGTGGTCAACCAGATATGGCATCTAGAAACACTTAGCACGACAGAACATATAAGATCTAGCAGATTCAAGCACTAACCACATTCATATAAGTCATATCTAACATCCATATACATCATTATCACAAAGCATAAATAGATCTATCTATCTATATCAAAGAACTTAGCAAGTAAGGACATAAACACATCAACACATTGCACAAAGCAGAGCAACACAACATATACATGGTTCACCCCCACCCTGGGGCTACGTCCACCAACTCTTCTTCTTTATTTTCTTCTTCAATAGGTTACATGCATAGAGCCTCAAAACCCTAATCTGCATAGGACAGGAGATCTGTGCAACTCGCTAGATCCTCCTTCCCCAAGTGGATCTAAGAACACAACCTTCCACAACCTCTTACAATGACTTTCACTTAGCTCTGTAAGTCTCACACAATATACACAGAGCACTTACAATCCTTCAATCACATAGATCTAGCACTTAGCCATTCATAACTCTATATCCTCAATACATCGCCTAACACATATTTATACTTTACAAAATAGGCCTAAACATGGGTAAACCCATGGGCCACCATCCCATACTCGTTACATAATCCCAAATCCCAAAAAGGGTCTGAGATCCTGCAATCTCTGCTTCACCTTGCACTCTGCCTTTGATAGGTTGTTGAAGTCCCAAAATAGGTCAACTTGACCAAGGATCTTCCAAACCTTGGTCAAGGGCCAATAGTCCCCCAACACTCACCTGTGACTCGTCCTGAGTCACTCTGATTTGGGTAGTTCTGCTTCAAAATCCTCGAGCGTAGCTCGAGATGCTTCAAATTCCTACTATACCTTGGCCTCATGTTCAATGAACTCTTGGATGATTGCATCATTGACAGGTCCCTCCAGGCGTTGTTCAACTGCAATGACAACCTGCTCTAGTTATGCTCCTCAGCCTTCGACCTCTGTGAAAAATTGGTAAGCCTTATCTTGTACAGGTTGGAGCCTCTGAGTTACTTCCATAACTCTTCTTTGGATAGTGTGGATCTATTACTGGTAAATGCACTACTCTTGGGAGCACTTCATTCTTTCCACAACTGACAGGGGCTTCAACTGTGCCTGTATCGTTTCGGCTTGATACTTCAACTCTTGGAGCTGTGACTCCAGTGCCTTTAGTTCTATATTATCAGTGAGTTTCTCGTAGGTCTGGGCACTGTGATTAGTAAGTTTCTTACATTTCATAGAAAGGGATTTTATTCTCTCAACCGCTCTTTGAGCAATTTCTTCTCTTTGATCCCTTACATCCTATGGAGTCTCGGGTACTGTGCAGAGCTCTAAGTCTGTGATGCGTTGTTGTAGCTTCTGGATAGCTTCTGTGAGCTTCTCTACTTTCTTCGTGACTCAATCCTCTGCCTTTATTTCTATGACTTCCATAGAATGAAGTGCTCTATTGACCGCTTCTTTCACTTCAAGTTGCTCCGCAAGCAACTGTTATTTTCCTTGCTATAGCTGTGATTTTTCTTCATCAAAATTTGCTTGGAGAGTAATCTTTTCCTGTTCTATAGCTCAACACTACTCTACAAGTACTCCTTGTACTTGTGCTAAAGCCTGGGTGGCTTGTTTTGTTTCCTTTTGTGCTCGTCGAAGGTGAGCTTTGACTGTCTCAGCTAGTCGGTGGATTTGGGCTGGCTCATCTCCCAACTCTGGTTATCCCAATGGTAGAGGCGCAGTGGAGAATGTGTGACTAGACTGAAGGTCCTGTTGTACCCCTCAAAGTTCAACTTCAATCCTATCATACATTTCCTCCTACTTCGCTCCTTGTTTCTCTGCTATTTCCAGTGAAGCATCGTTCAAAGCTTCTATGATGAAGTCAAAATCATCATAGGTGAGGACAATCTGCATCTTGGTCATGGTGGCTTTTGATTTCTTCCAGGAAGAAGGTTTTGAGGGGGAAACCTTCCTCTTCTTCAAAGGTTCAACCTCATCTCTGGGCGGTGTTACTTCTCTTGGTATTTGTTCATATTCTACTTCGTCATCACCCCCTTGGTCAGGTGACATGGAAGCAGTCTTCCCTGAGGTGTTGCTTAATTTTTGGACCTCCTAAGTATTCTTCTGCCTGCTGGTTTCGAGTGTATTCTATTCTTTATGAGTGTCTTCTGGGCTATGAATATCAGATATCTCTGTGGGGTTGGTAGGGATAAGGAGGTCAGCGGACCATTCCTTGGTGATATCCTCAAAGTATTCTTCTGTGAGTTTGTAATATGATTGGAGCTACTCTTTATGTTCATATGCTCACACTATAATGTAGAGAAAGTGTTGATCTACGCTGAAATTCATTAGTGGTCGAAACCTCTGTAAGGTGTCCGGGGTCATGAAAGGCTCGGATTTGATGGTCTCTTTAGCTGGAGGTAGTATGTATGGAACACAAAATTTGATTTCCACTATTTGTTGATATCAGTTGAATACCACAGGGTAGCGAACTTCGCAGCAAGCGATTCGAATGGATCTATGTCGGGGAAGGTCACTCCTCTCGGCATCTCCCAGAAAAAAAATGCAATGAGGACCAAGAGCCAGCTGAAATGAAATTCATAACCCTGATCATGTGCTTCTCGACAATATAGTTCCAACTGGTTAACTAGGTATTTCTCCCAGTTCATTTGTAGGCCTTCCGTGCACTTCCCTGTGAGGTCAATGACAAAGCCAGTAACCTGCGTAGGTCAGTTCTTTCTTACTAACTTTCCAGCTATCAATTGACATGCTAGGCACACTGTGCCACTCTCGATGGAAGCTACCTTGTATCCTCTTGTTCCCTTCTCAATGTTTCCATGTGTATCCTTGATCTTCTATGCAAGTGCACGATCTGCAAATTTTCCTGGATAAAAGTCCTGCGGGTCAGGTCCTTGCATACTCAGTCCTGTGATCCTATGGATCAAAATTGGGTCAACTATAATGCGGCGGTCTAGCCATCAGTAGCTACCATGGTAACATGACAGTAGCATCTTGACACATGTGTTGAATTCTTGGTGTCTTCCGAAGTGTGGGATATTCATGACATTCAACAGGGTGGACTGCGCGAGGTTCATCATCCACGCCTGAGGGATGATCTTCGAGTTATTCCTTTTTTTTCTAGTTAGGTACTTGTATGGAGTGAGCATACCATAGATATTTTGATCTCTGATGTTGAAGTCATTGAACTTCAACGTTGTGATCTTATCCTACTCTACTCGAACTACGTGTATCCCCTTCAGGAGGTACGCAGTGACCATAGTGTACTTGAAGTCTCTTGGCACACTATCATGATTCATTGCGCCAACTAGAGTCAGGATGTAATTGGGCAATATGGATGGAATCAACTTTGAATTTGCTAGTTCATCTTTATTCTTGGTTCTCTTCTCTACTGTTGGTCAAGATGGCCTCGATCTGTGAGCAGTCGATGAAGAGGCTTGCACCGTTCTCGTCGATGAAGCTTGTATACTTGTAGACATCGACATAACTCTTTTATTCATGAGGTCGATTAGAACTTCTTCGACAACTCTCTCTGCAGTGCTGAACTCGTCCGACATACACACTCGTGGTTGGAAATATTTGGGTTCGAGGAGTAACTTAGACACTGCAATAGGATAGAAGGCAATAGCGCAATGATCACTATGTAAAATCAACAAGTCTGTAGGCTCATATTCACGGTTAGCAAAAGTGTTCTCGGTGCATGGTGCAATAGGATAAATAGATAACTTGGCATCGGATTGCTTGCAACAGTCGAGAAGCCTTTATTAACTCTGTTCTGTTCGATATGGCGTGGTCCAACGGTCTGGTGGAGAACCATAAATGCCTTTCTACCCGTTTGGAGGGTCAGTCGAATGGTTATATTGGTCCCAATGACTATATTGCTTTTCCATGGTGAAGTGCCATGTGACACTGCTCTTTTATCCCGACGAAGCTCCAATTTTGCAAATTTTCCTTCTGGGAAGTTCCCTCTGGAACCTTCTATAACTTTTTTATATTAGATCTCTTCCTACTTAGTTTTCTATATTTCTTTCTAATGAGCTTCGTCTCGGTATGCCTTTTTCCATTCTGATTCTTATCTTCATTTGGCACAGTTACTTCGCATTGTTGAGATTCTTTCCTAATATTCGAGGGAGATACTTCTTCTTTAGCTAGAATAGGTACTTCAATATTCTGTGGGTCATCTAGTGTTCTTGCAACTTCGATATCCGGGTCTATGGTGTTACATAGTTTCGATCTGTTCTTCTATTCTTCAATCAAGTGCATGATCCTTCCAGTCATGAAATCTTTTAACTCTTTCTTCTTCTTCTCTAAAAATTCTTCTTCTTATTGAATTCTGGCTTGATTTCTTTCAATCCAAGGTTTTCCTAGTAACATGGTAAACGGGGCATTGTCTTCAATAAATTTAATAATCTCAAAATATTCCTCTGTCAAAGTTCCATTGGCATTAATAGATATATGGGTGAGATTTCCACATAGGTTTATCATATTTCCTTTGAATATACCTATTCCTCCTAATGAAGGAATCATAGAAGGTCTTCCTATAGCTTCCCAAGTTATCTATGTCATGATGTTCACCTGTGTTTCCTCATCCAGAACACAGTCAATGTCGAAGTCTCCTATTCTTGCTTCAAGGCATTATTTTTCTTTGAATATCTATGATAAGATGACATGTCGGTGATCATTCAAGGTTTCTTTCATCTGTAGCAATACTTTCTCTGATTATTTCTTGGGTTCTTCCATTTCTGGATCTGCCTTAGGGTTTTCTTGTCTCATGTTCATTTCTTCAAGCTTATCAATCATTATAGGGCAATCTAATACTTCATGGTCCATAGATTTGCAACAAAGACAACTAGGTCTTCTTCCAGGGCACTCCTTAGCAAGATGTCCCGGTCTTCTACAATTGTAACAGAGGGTTAATCCTCTCTTTCTTTTAAATGATTCCCAACTATTTCTATATTGCACGCTAGGGTCATAGTAGCTAACTTGCAAACATTTCTTTCTAGGATCTTGCATCCACTAGTTAGTCCAAACATTCTTTCTATGCATAGGTATAACAAATCTTTCACTATTCTTATTAGATCTACATATATCAAACCTTCTTTCATCTGTTAGTGCCCTAGTTTTCAATCTAGGACGGAATCTATCAAACATACCTAGATCCATACTTTTGAAACAAAAATTTCTACTTATCTTACTTCTACAGAGCACAAATATTTCAGATATAGAACTTTTCACTATTCGTACCTTTATCAGAGAAAAGATATTGCAGATATTACCTTTTTTTAATAAAAAATTCTCACTTTTACCTTTCTCAGAGCATAAAGCTTTAAGATATTAACTATTTTCTTCAGATCAGAATTATTTTCTTTAGTACATAGCTTCACAAACTAAGTAGAGTACTACGCACTAGAGCAATAGATCTACACATAGAGCCTTCACAATTTCAGGTCGTATCTTTGCACAAAGCTTCTTCTTTCTTAGTTCCCAGCAATCACAGTTTCAGGTCCTCACAACAGAACCATTTGTTGGCACAGGGGCAAACCCATGGTTCAATGCTACAACAAAGAACCAACAAAACCCTAACTACCGACCCTTTTGGCAACACCTACAAAGCAAATGAAGTCTCACCTAAGGTAGAGGCAGGGGTAGTTGCAGGACTCGGGTATCTGCAACCTTAGCTGGGACAAAGATCTGTGATTGGAATACTTAACAGAGCAGTTAGCAGTTATATTTATCAATATTCAGTTCTTATTTACAATGCACTTAAACCCTAATCAGAGTACAACACAATGGTCAACCAGATCTGGCATCTAGCATCACTTAGCATGAAAGAATAGATCATATCTAGCAGATTCAAGCACTAAGCACATTCATATAAATCAGAAATAACATCCATATACATCATTAGCACAAAGCATAAACAAACTTATCTATCTATAGAAAAGAACTTAGAAAGTAAGGACATAAACACATCAACACATTGCAAAAATCAGAGCAACACAACATATACATGGTTCACCCCCACCCTGGGGCTACGTCCACCAACTCTTCTTCTTTATTTGATTCTTCAATAGGCTACATGCACATAGCCTCAAAACCCTACTCCGGATAGGAAAAGAGATCTGAACAGCTCATTAGATCCTCCTTCCCTGAGTGGACCTAAGTACATAGCCTTCCACAACCTCTTACAATGACTTTCACTTAGCTCTGCAAGTCTCACACAATATGCATAGAGAACTTACAATCCTTCAATTAGATCTAGCACTTAGCCATTTGTAACTCTATATACTCACTAAATCACCAAGAATTTATTTATACTTTACAAAATAGGCCTAAACATGGTTAAAACCATGGGCCGACATCCCATACTCGTTACATAATCCCAAATCCCAAAAAGGGGCGGAGATCCCGCGATCTCTGCTTCGTCTTGTGCTTCGCCTTCGACAGGATGTCGAAGTCCCAAAATAGGTCAACTTGACAAGGATGTCTCAAAAATTCGTCAAGGGACAACAAGCTAGTGATAGGTAAAATTCGGCACTGCGTGACAAGATATTGGAGTGTTAGCACATGCACTAAATTTTGGTGTTGCGCAGAAAAATGTTAGTGTGCAGATGTGCGAGCTAAATTTCGGTGTCACATGGAAAAATGTTAGTGTGCGGGCGTGCAAGCTAAATTTCAGCGTTGCGTGGAAAAATGTTGGTGTACAGGACCACGTGATAAATTTAGCATTGCGTGGTGTGCACACACATAATAATGACACGTATGGTGTGCGTAGTGTTGGCACAACACAATGGGGTATGGTAGTTGCGTGCAATGTGGGTAAATGTGGTCGCAAGACAATTTAGTGAATGGTGCACGCAAAGTATTGGTGCGCGGTGGGGCATACTAAAATTTGGCATAATGTAGCACATTGAGTGAAATGTGCATGGAATATCAGCATGTGGTACAAAAACTGCGTGCAGTGGAATCAATGCATGATCCCAAAATTGTGCATGGTGGGTATTGGCACATGACATAAAAGTAGTGCACGCAAGTTATTGGTGCGATAGAGAAGTGATACACAGCGTTTTTAAAGTGCATGAAGCACGATTTACATTTTTTTATTGATGCACATGGTAAATATGGGTGCACATATTGAAATGTGTGCACATGAAGTCATTTGAAGGGTGAACAACAACAGAAAACCAATGATTTTCTACAACGTTTTATATCATTTGACCGTCATCTTTTTGCAACGCATTTTTGAGGGCCTTAAGAGAATTTTCAGCAACTAAAAAAACACAAGATAGAGGTGTACCAAAGGTCTTAATCTTAAATAAAAGATCTCGGAGAGATCTTTCTAATGGTGTAAATGGTTCATCAAACAGATCTTTTATGAGAAAGTTATAGCACAAACAGTGAAGGGTAAATTTTAAGACCCCACTAACTTCAAGGAGCCATAACTTTCTTCTCCAGAATTAGATTGAGGCGCAGGAGTAGTCAATGGAAATATATTGAGCCATATAAGACAATCCTAGAGTTCAATTAAATTTCTGGGCATGTTAAAAGTGTTTAATATGGAAAATAAAGAATCTGTAGCATATCAGTTACAATATGGTATATTGGCCTAGAACTTCAACAGGCTGTAACTAGCAGCCAAGAACCCAGAAAGAGATGAAACTTGGACAGAGTGTCCATAATATTTATATGAGGAAACCCAATTGAACTCCTATGAAAATTTCAAATCAGTAGGTGCAAAAATGCATAATTACAGCGCATAGTTGCGCCAAGTTGAAAAAAAAAATGAACAAAAAAGTTAATGGACAATTTTGAAATAACCATAACTTTCTACTCAAGAATCGGAATTGAGCATGGGAGAAGGTGTTTGAAAGGTATCAGACAATGGAATCTAAATATCCTCCTAGAAAATTGATCTAGACATTCAATTTTATAGTAAATCAGAATAAAGAGTTATGATATATTATTGAACCAAAATGGTTCATATTTTTCATGAAATTGTTGAAACAGTTAGCCTGACAAAGTTTTGTTGGTTTCACATTTTGCAGAGTTAAAAACAACTATATCAGATCAATATCAGCATAGATTCCATAGTAATGGAAGAGAAACAAGGCACTTACATCCAGGAATATGAAATCGGAGGGATGGATGTCCATTTGGGCATGGAAGGAACAAACTCCAATGGACATGGATATGAAAGGAATTAAAACATGAATATGGCAGAGACCATTAAAAATTTGCAGAAGGATGTCCAAAGTCATAAATCTGATAATGAAAGTCTTATGAGTGGCAAGGAGAAGCAGGATGACTTCAACATGAAGTTATTACAGAGTTTGAACAGAATAGAAAATAAATTGGACAATGAGAGTGGCTCAAGAAAATCAGGAAGTCACAGGCCTTCTAATGAGAAAATAAAATCCAAAAGTGTTAGCAGACATCACCACCACTCCCTAAGGCATTACAATAAGAGAGAACACAACAGCTCGATTCCATCCAGTGTCAGAAATCATAAGAGGTCCGGGGTGGATGAGCTCGAGGAGAAATGAACAAAATCAAACCTCCTACATTTGATGGTGAGCACTAGAAGGATGAAGATGCAAAGACATGGTTGTTGGGCATGAGAAAGTATTTCCAATTGCATAATTATTCTTCTCATGTAGAAGGTAGAATTTCTATCTATCAACTCAAAGGAAAATCATCCATGTGGTTGGATCATCTTGTGCAGGTGCAACACATCAAAGATAAAAGTGTTACTTGGAGGGAATTCAAGAAGTATTTTGAGAAGAAATACTTGACTAAGAGATACTATGACAAGAAAATGAAAGAATTCTTTGAACTCAAGCTTGGGAGTATGACCATAGATGAACATGAGAGAAGGTTTTTAGAACTATTGAAGTATGCATCTTTCATCAAGGATGAGACATTTAAGATTCAAAGGTATTTGAGTGGTTTTCCATCCTTCATCAGTGACAAAATACAATATGATGATCCCAAGCCATTGGAGGAGACCATAAGGCGAGCTAAATGCCTTTATGATTAGCAAACATCAAGGCCAACTTTCCAAAAATCTTGGGAAGACAAAAATAAATTCAAGGTGGATCAGAGGAAGAAGGGAGATAAGCCACCATTCTTCAGAAATAATCCACAGGGACAACAAACTCCTAGAGAGACCAGAACGATTGAAATAGGGGGTCAAAGTCCAAGGCAACCACCTATTCAATGTTGGGGTTGTAAAGGGGATCATATGTTCAGAGATTGTCCTCGCAGAGGTTAAAAAGTGAGAACTGTTCACAGTGTACAACAAGCTAAAACATTGGAGGACATGGGCATAAATGTGCCAAGGATCTATGTAGCCCTAGACAATGAGCAAGCAGAGTATCAGTCACATATGATTTAAGTGGAAGGTAAGATCAACAACCAAACCATTGCTATTTTAATTGATTCAGGAGCTAGTCATAGTTATATAGATCCTAAGATGGTGGAAAGTTTTCATTTAACAAGAAGCAAGCATGGAAAATATTGGTTGGTGCAGCTAGCTATAGGAGCCAAAAGAAAAGTTAATGAGATGGTTATGTCATGTCTTATGGACATGAATGGATTGAACAGCAGGGAAGATTTGAACATCTTGCTTTTAGTTTCCTAAGACTGTCTAATTGGGATGGATTGGTTGGACCAACATGATGTTGTGTTGGAATACCATAACAAGGTATTTACTTGCTTGGATGAGGAAGGGAGCCTAAGAAAAGGGCAGGGAATTCCCAGGGCAGTAACCATCAGATAGATTTTAGCATTGTAGCTGAAGAAATGTTACAGGAAAGGGTGTCAAATATTTGCAGCTCATATGGAGGAGACACCTAAAGATAAGGTGCCAAATTTGGAAGATTATGCAGTCCTGGAAGATTTTGAAGATTTGTTCAAGGAGGTACCAGGACTACCTCCAAAGAGAGACATTGATGTCTCTATAAATTTAATTCCTGGAGTAGCTCCAGTGTCAAAGACTCCTTACAGAATGAGTACACCAGAGATGAAGGAGTTGCAAATGCAACTTGAAGAGCTTCTGAAGAAGGGGTATATACGCCCAAGTGTGTCACCTTGGGGTGCCCCAGTCTTATTTGTGAAGAAGAAATATAGAACATTAAGATTGTCCATTGATTTTAGACAGTTGAATAAAGTGACTGTGAAGAATAAATATCCTCTGCCAAGGATTGATGATCTTTTTTATCAATTGAAGGATGCAAAGATATTTTCAAATATAGATCTCGGGTCAGGATACCATTAGGTAAGCATTAAAGAGGAGGATATAATCAAGACCTCCTTCAGGACAAGGTATGGTCATTATGAGTTCACAGTGGTGCCATTTGGGTTGCCAAATGCACCGGTTGTTTTCATGTGCTTAATGAATGGTGTTTTTCGAGAATATTTACACAATTTTCTCATTGTATTTTTGGATGAAATTCTTATATACTCTAAGTTAGAAGAAGAGAATGAGCATCATTTTAGAATGGTGTTGAAAGTATTAAGGGAGCATCTATTATATGCCAAATTGAGCAAGTGTTCATTTTATCAAAAGCAAATTCATTATTTGGGGCATATCATTTCAAAGGATGGGATAACAGTGGATCCTGAGAAGATAGAATCCATTGGGGATTGGTCAATGCCAAAGAATGTGACAGAGGTCCGATGATTCATGGGCCTTGTAGGATACTACAGGAGATTTATTGAAGGATTTTCAAATATTGCACACCCAATCACTTCCTTGCAAAGAAAGGGTGTGAAGTTTCAGTGGACGTTGGATTGTGAAAAGAGTTTTCAACACTTGAAACAATTATTAACAAGTGGTCCAATACTAAGGATTACAGATCCAAATGAAGGCTTCATTGTATGCACAAATGCATGTAAACAGGGACTTGGTGGATTCCTCAGTCAAAATGGGTTTGTTATATGTTATGAATCAAAGAAGTTGAAGGAGCATGAAAGATGCTATGCCACTCATGATTTGGAGTTGGCATCATAGTGCATGCCTTGAGGAAATGGAGACAATACCTCATGGGGAAAAGGTTTGAGCTAAGAACATACCATAAATGGTCTGAAATATTTATTTGACCAGCCAACTCTAAATGCTAGGCAAAGAAGATGGTTAGAATTTCTAAGCGAATATGACTTTGATATAAAGCATATCAAGGGGAAAGAGAACAAAGTGGTTGATGCACTCAACATAAGAGTGCATGAAATGAATCCTACAACCATTGGCATGTACCAATAAGATTTAAAACCCAGAATTATAGAGGTTGCCAAATCAGATTTGCAATACAAGGAATTAGTGGCAAAATTACAGCAAGGTATTTTGCAGCAGAAAATTGAGGAATACAAGCTAGATAATGATGAAATTCTCATGTACAGGGGCATAATTTATGTACCAAATTCTTAGGAATTGAAAATTATGATATTGAGAGAAATGCATAATGTACCTTATGTTGGGCACCCAGGATATTAGAAAATTATTACAACTCTCAAGAGCCAATATTATTGGCCAGGCATGAAGAAAGAGGTTGTTGATTTTATTGTCAGATGTTTGGAATGTCAAAAAGTAAAGGTTGAGCATAGACACCCAGTTGGTTTGCTACAGCCATTGCCCATTCCTGAGTGGAAATGGGAAGTTGTAACAATGGATTTCATCACTAAACTTCCCAGAACAAACAAGCAACATGATTCTATCATGGTACTGGTGGATAAGCTTACTAAAGCTGCCCATTTTGTTCCAGTTAAGCTTACTCACAAGGCATAAAAAATTTCTGATGTTTATATGAAAGAAATTGATATATTACATGGAATACCCAAGACAATTGTGTCTGACAGAGATCCAAAATTTACCTCTAAATTTTGGAAGGGATTATTTAATGTATTTGGAACAAATTTGAATTTTAGTACAGCTTATCATCCAGAATCAAATGGTCAAATAGAGAGGGTGAATCAAGTGATTGAAGATATGTTAAGGATGTATGTGATGGATAAACCATCAAAATGGGAAGACTACCTACACTTGGTAGAGTTTTCTTATAACAATGGGTACCAAGAATCTCTAAAGATGAGCCCATTTGAGGCACTTTATGGCAGAAAGTGCAACACACCAGTAAGATGGCATAACCCAATAAACAAAGTAGTGGTTAGGCCAGATTTGCTCAGGGAAATGGAGGAGCAAATGATAAAAATAAAACAAAATTTAAAGGATGCCCAAGACAGGCAACAAAGTTATGCTGATAAGGGTAGAACTCACAGGGAATTTAAAGTGGGTGATCATGTATTCTTGAAAGTGAAAGCCAACACAAGTTCCCTGAAGTTGGGGAATTGTTCAAAGTTGGTAGCTCGCTATTGTGGGCTGTTTGAAATCCTAGAGAGGGTTGGTCTAGTTGCTTATATGATTGCATTGCCTGCATCTATGTCTGTTCATAATGTATTCCATGTATCTTTTCTCAAGAAATACATACCTGATGCTAATCATGTTATTGATTGGAATGTGATTTAGGTGTAACAAGAAGGTGCTTTCCAAGTGCATCTCGTATGCATTCTGGATCGAAAAATCAAACAGCTTCAGAATTGAGCCATAAGGATTGTAAAGGTCCAATGGACTTGGTACTTTCCTAAGGACGCTACTTGGGAACATGAGGATGCAATGCAGGAAGAATACCCACATATTTTTGAGGATTTTTGAAATTTTGTTGTACATGGGTACATGATGCACTAAGGATAGTGCATAAATAAGGGGAGGGGATTGCAATATCCCTAAGGCCGAATCCAATTGTAAATGTAAATGAAAATGTACTGAAGCTGGTGAGTTGTTTGACATCATGTTGTATGCACCTTTCATGGCATAGTGCGTGAATGTACTGCATAGTGAAATGATTAAGTGTGCACATTCCAGGATACTGTGCGCAACATCTTAAGTGTGCACGATTGTGAGGCCAACGAGCCTTTGTGTATATGGTATGTTTTATAGGCTGGTGAGCCAGTTATTATAAGACAAGATTCTTATGTTTTGATTAGGATGGAGAGCCTATATGTTAAAGTTTAGTGCGCCTACTTTTGTATATATCTCATAACTAATATAAATGTATCGATGTGGGCAGATTGACCACGATAAAAGAGATGGGGGACTAAAATCCACTGGTTAGGGAAAGGGAGGGGCTAAGCTAGGGAGCTTAATCCAAAAATGAATATTATATTAATATTTCTTAAATATAAAGCATGGACAATTATTTTATCCTAAGTTCTAAAGTTGGGGACAAGTGGGCCAAAGTAGCTCCCAACATGACAAGTGTCAAGTTGGGGACATGCATACATATTGTTGGGACTTAGTTCATTTCCTATCATCTTTTCCATCATTCTTCCCATGATTCCTTCCATCATTCAGTCATCCAGTCAATCATCCATGAGCATGCACACACCCATTGAGATATATTTTGTACCTTCATGACTGTACCTGAACCTGTATCCATGGCAATTTTGTGAGGGTGTAACTGGTTAGCTTGGGAGATGGATTGAATAAGCAGATTTTCAGGCCAATGGGATATTGAAGAGGCAAGTTTCCAGGCCTGTGATAAATTCTCTGAGTGAGAGAATTGCTGGGAATTGATTTCCTAAAGGTGCTAAACTGTAGCTATAGTTCTCTAAGACTTCCTGTCTGGCCTATTTCTGAAGCCCGGAAAGGAAGTGGGGTAGTCGAAGGACTGTTGAGCAGAGAAGGGGCACACTTCTTGAGTGGGACATGCATGTGGGGAATGAGGGACTGTAGGCTATTAGTTTGAGTTGTCACCTGTGACGAAGTCTTTCCTGTTGTCTATGAGCCTTTAGCCTGGTTAGGAATCCCTTTACCCAGGTGGAGTTTAGTCCCAACTCGGGGGTGACTCACTGTTGAGAGTGATGAACAATGTGGTCTAAGGCTGGGAGGTTCATGGAAGGTCTGCACGCAGTTGGTGACATTATTACCAAGATAAGTGTCAATTGTGTGATAAATTTACATGTTTCATTGTTATTTACATGCTTATTTTTATGGGTTTTCATATGTGTGGTTATAACTGTGTTTATTTTTATGGGTATTACCTGTATATGATGCATGTATATGTTTACTGTTATTTTAGTGTGAATCCGTGTATTTACAGATGTATTTGTATGTTCACATTTTATATATAATGCTTCCGCAAGAGTTCTGTGTGTATGTATCTTAATTGCATGCAGTTTAAAAAAGTTATGCGGCATAGCTCAGTTGGATACTGGTTATGTTACAATATGTTTAGAAGAGAGAACAATAAGAGTTCTCTGGTGTACCATGGCCCGACATGGATGGTCGGGGACATTACAAAGAACCTTATGCATCTCTAAAAAAATTAGGTTCTTCAACTCCTGATCATTTGGCACATATAATATGTGTCTATACATGAGGATCCCATCCTCTCTTAACTCATAACATTCAAACTTTGGCTGAGATATACCTTGATGTAAGGTCCCACTTATATCCATATAATGCAAATCTGATTTGGCAACTTCCAAAATTTTGTCGCACAAATCTATCTGGTACATGCTAATGGATGTAGCATGCATCTCATGCATCCTCCTGTTGAGTTCATCATACACCTTGTTTT
>JASDQU010105567.1:98871-117541 GCA_032191745.1 Picea mariana
ATGATATAAATGTACTCAAGAAGAAATTAGCTAATTCATTTGCGATGAAGGATTTGGGTGTTGCAAAGGAAATCCTTGGTATGAGAATAACAAGAGACAGGAAAAATCGCAAATTGATATTGTCTCAAGGTGAGTACATAGAGAAGGTGTTGGAGAGGTTTAGAATGCAGTGTGCAAAACTAGTTAGTACACCTTTGGCCAACCATTTCAAATTAACTAAGGAAATGTGTCCCAAGACACGGGAGGATATAGAATACATGTCTAAGGTCACTTATTCATCAATAGTTGGCAGCTTGATGTATGTGATGGTTTGCACAAGACTAGATATTGCACATACAGTGGGAGTTGTGAGTAGGTATATGAATAATCTAGGTAAAGAACATTGGGAGGTAGTAAAGTGGATTCTCAGGTATTTGAGAGGTAATGTTACTCATGCATTATGTTTTGAAAGTTCAAACATTGTTCTGCAGGGATCTGTTGATTCAGATATGGAAGGTGATAAAGATAGCAGAAGGAGCACCACATGGTATGTTTTCACTGTAGGTGAAATAGAAATAAGTTGGATTTTGAAACTGCAAAAGGTTGTTGCACTTTCAACAATATAGGAAGAGTATGTTGCTGCTACAGAGGCTAATAAAGAGATGATTTGGTTACAGAGGTTTATGGAGGAATTGGGAAAGAAGCAAGAGAATATCATGTTGTACTGTGATAGTGATATTTCCATTCATCTTGCAAAGAAATCAACCTTCCATTCAAAGAATAAGCATGTACAAATCAGGTACCATTTCATATGATTCATCTTGGAAGATGGAAATTTGAAATTGGAAAAGATACACACTAGACAAAATCTCGCAAACATGTTAACTAAGGGAGTAACCAAGGAGAAATTGAGTTTTTCCTCAGTTTCAATTGGTCTTCAGGCATGAAGATGAAGATGAGAAATTTTCTAGGTCCAAGAAGGTTCATATTCCAACAGATACAACAATGGCAGAGTTGTTGATATTAGTCTCCAAGTGGGAGATTGTTAGTTGTGGAGCCTGATTATCTTCCTGATTCAGAGGTCTTTGTTTTCAGCCATGTTTATACCCCATGAAGAATTTACACCCCGGAAGAATGTACACTCCTCCATGCGGGGGAGTGCAGGGGGGAGTTACCACCCCTTAGGGGTCCAAGGGAAAGTGGGCCCTCAGTGGGGGTTCAAGGGTGAAGCCCTCAAAGGAAAAATTTCCTTGTAAATGCATATTGTAATTTTATAGTAAATATGGACCATTCATTATAAGCTCACAAATCTAATGGTAGAAGTTATGTTAGGGTTTTTTTCCCTAGAAGGAAACCCTCTTTTTTGAGGGAAATGTATTGTGGCTATGTATTATTGTGAATATTGTATTATGAAAGAGGAGACTGTAAGAGAAAGAAAAGGAATTTACAACGGGTGTGCTATAGGTTGTATCCATTCATTTGTTGGATAATAATAAAGGAAGGACCTGACAATTTATCTAGTGGATGTAACCCACACCGGGTGAACCACATATATCTATGTCTCTATTGTATCATGTATATTATGTGTTTTATTTCCTCATTTGTTTTATTTTATTGCTTTGCGATTATGGTTTTCTAAAAATGACTTAGCAATTTCTCGAATGTAAATCTCAACAATGTCGGTTGCCTTGTGCACTGACTTCAGTGGAATAAAATGGGTAGCTTTAGTAATCTTTTCTGCCACCACCATAATAGAATCATGTTGCTTAGTAGTCCTAGGCAAATTAGTTATAAAATCCATGGTCACAACTTCCCACTTCCATTTAGGAATGGGTAAGGGTTGTAGCAAACCAACTAGATGTCTGTGCTCATCTTTGACCTTCTGACATTCAAGACATATCAAAATAAAATATGCAACTTCCTTTTTCATAATTGTCTAAACATATTGCTTTTTTACTATGACAATGGTCTTCTGGTAACCATGATGTCCAACATAAAGAATGTAATATCCCTAAGGTCGAACCTAGTTGTAAATGCAAATGCAAATGTACTTAAGCTGGTGAGTTGTCTGACATCATTTTGTATGCACCTTTCATGGCATAGTGCGTGAATGTATTGCACAGTGAAATGATGAAGTGTGCACATTCCAAGATACCGCGTGCAACATCTTAAGTGTGTGTGATTGTGAGGCCAACGAGCCTTTGTGTATATGGTATTTTTTATAGGCTGGTGAGCCAATTATTATAAGCTAGGATGATTATGTTTTGATTAGGCTAGAGAGCCTATATGTTAAAGTCCAGTGCGCCTATTTTTGTATATATCTAATAATTAATATAAATGCATCACTACGCGTAGACCAACCACGATAAAAGAGATGGGGGACTAAACTCCACTGGTTAGGGAAAGGGGGGGGCTAAGTTAAGGAAAGGGGATAAGCTAGGGAGATTAATCCAAAAAGGAATATTATATTAATATTTCTTAAATATAAAGTATGGATAATTATTTAATCCTAAGTTCTAAAGTTGGGGACAAGTGGGCCAAAGTAGCTCCCAACATGAAAAGTGTCAAGTTGGGGACATGCATACATATTGTTGGGACTTAGTTCATTTCCTATCATCTTTTACATCATTCTTCCCATGATTCCTTCCATCATTTAGTCATCCAGTCAATCATCCATGAGCATGCACACACCCATTGAGCTATCTTTCGTACCTTCATGACTATACCTGAACTTGTATCCATGGCCATTTTGTGAGGGTGTAGCTGGTTAGCTTGGGGGTTGGATTGAAGAAGTAGGTTATCAAGCCTGTGGGATATTGAAGAGGTAGGTTTTCAGGCCTATGATAAATTCTCTGAGTGAGAGAATTGTTGGGAATTGATTTCCTGAAGGTTCTAAAATATAGCTATAGTGCTCTGAGACTTCATGTTTGGCCTGTTGTTGAAGCCCAGAAAGGAAGTGGGGTAGCCGAAGGATTGTTGAGCAGAGAAGGGGCACACTTCCTAGGTGGTATAGGCATGTGGGGAATGAGGGACTGTAGGTTGTTAGTTTGAGTTGGCACCTGTGACAGAGTCTTTCCTGTTGTCTATGAGCCTTTTGCCTGGTTAGGAATCCCTTTACCTGGGTGGAGTTTAGTCCCATCTCAGGGGTGAGAGTGATGAATAGTGTGGTATAAGGCTGGGAGGTTCGTGGAAGGTCTGCACGTGGTTGGTGACATTATTACCAAGACAAGTGTCAATTGTGTGATAAATTTACATGATGCATTGTTATTTACATGCTTATTTTTATGGGTTGTCATATGTGCTATTATAACTGTGTTTATTTTTATGGGTATTTCATGTATATGTTGCATGTAGATGTTTACTTTTATTTCAGTGTGAATCTGTGTATTTAGATATGTATTTATATGTTCATGTTTTATATATAATGCTTTTGCAAGAGTTCTGTTTGTATGTATATTAATTGCATGTAGTTCGAAAATGTTATGTGGCATAGCTCAGTTGGATATTGGGTATATTATAGTATGTTCCACAGAGAGAACAGTAAGAGTTCTCTGGCATAGCGTGGCCTGACATGGATGGTCGGGGGTGTTACAAATTGGTATCATAGCTTCAGTTTTCAACGTTGAGCTTGGATGGACCGAACAAGTTGAGTTGAAGCGAATTGTCACAGAGGTTGAACTAGTGTTATCGGGTGAAATTGAATTAATTTCATAGTTGTGGAATGTCTATGGTAAATTGGGGAAAAAGTTAAGCAAAAGCCTCAATTTTTGCAGCGGAATTCACCAGGAATTGTTGTGCATAAAATGAGTGTGCGCACTAAAAATACATGATGCACAGTGAAAAGATGTATTGGAATAGGGGCAGACCTAGGGTTTAACTCTACAACAATGCACCAACAAAACCCTAACTACCGACCCTTTCGGTAACACCTATGAAGCAGATGAAGTCTCACCTGAGGTAGAGACAGGGGTGGTTGTAGGATTGGAATACTTAACAAAGAACTTAGAAATTATATTTATCAATATCCAGTTCTTAGTTACAGTGCAGTTAAACCCTAATCACAGTACAATGCAGTGGTCAACCAGATATGGCATCTAGCAACACTTAGCATGACGGAACAGATTAGATCTAGCAGATTCAAGCACTAACCACATTCATATAAGTCATATATACCATCCATATACATCATCATCACAAAGCATAAACAAATCTATCTATCTATATCAAAGCACTTAGCAAGTAAGGACATAAACACATCAACACATTGCACAAAGTAGAGCAACACAACATATACGTGGTTCACCCCCACCCTGGGGATACATCCACCAACTCTTCTTCTTTATTTTCTTCTTCAATAGGTTACATGCACAGAGCCTCAAAACCCTAATCTGCATAGGACAGGAGATCTGTGCAACTCGCTAGATCCTCCTTCCCCTAGTGGATCTAAGAACACAACCTTTCATAACCTCTTACAATGAATTTCACTTAGCTCTGTAAGTCTCACACAATATACATAGAGCACTTACAATCCTTCAATCACATAGATATAGCAATTAGCCATTCGTAACTCTATATCCTCAATACATCGCCTAGCATATATTTATACTTTACAAAATAGGCCTAAACATGGGTAAACCCATGGGCCGACATCCCATACTCGTTACATAATCCCAAATCCCAAAAAGGGTCTGAGATACTGCGATCTCTACTTCACCTTGCTCTCTACCTTTGATAGATTATTGAAGTCCCAAAATAGTTCAACATGACCAAGGATCTCCCAAACCTTGGTCAAGGGCCAATAGGCCCCCAACACTCACCTGTGACTCGTCCTGAGTCACTCTGATCTAGGTATTTTTACTTCAAAATCCTCGAGCATAGCTCAAGATGCTTCGACTTCCTACTGTACCTTGGCCTCTTGTTCAATGAACTCTTGGATGACTGCATCATTGACAGGTCCCTCCAGGCGTTGTTCAACTGCAGTGACAACCTGCTCTAGTTCTGCTCCTTGGCCTTCGACCTCTGTGAAAAATTGGTAAGCCTTATATTTTACAGGTTGGAGCCTCTGAGTTACTTCCATAACTTTGCTCTGGATAGTGTGGATCTATTGCTGGGTAATGCACTACTCTTGGGAGTGCTTCATTCTTTCCACAGCTGATCGGGGCTTCAACTGTGCCTGTATCATTTCGGCTTGATACTTCAACTCTTGGAGCTGTGACTCTAGTGCCTTTAGTTCTATATTCTCAGTGAGTTTCTTGTAGGTCTGGGCACTGTGATTAGTAAGTTTCTTACATTCCATAGAAATAGATTTTATTCTCTCAACCGCGCTTTGAGCAGTTGCTTCTCTTTGATGCCTTACATCCTATGGAGTCTCAGGTACTGTGTGGAGCTCTAAGTCTGCGATGCGTTGTTGTAGCTTCTGGATAGCTTCTGCGAGCTTCTCTACTTTCTTTTTGACTCGATCCTCTGCCTTTATTTCTACGACTTCCATAGAATGAAGTGCTCTGTTGATCGCTTCTTTCACTTCAAGTTGCTCCACAAGCAACTGTTCTTTTCCTTGCTATAGTTGTGATTTTTCTTCATCAAAATTTGCTTGGAGAGCAATCTTTTCCTGTTCTACAGCTCAGTGCTACTCTACAAGTACTCCTTGTACTTGTTCTAAAGCATGGGTGGCTTGGTTTGTTTCCTTTTATGCTCGTCTAAGGTGAACTTCGACTGTCTCAGCTAGTCAGTGGATTTGGGTTGGCTCATCTCCCAACTCTGGTTCTCCCGATGGCAGAGGCACAGTGGAGAATGCGTGACTAGAATGAAGGTCCTGCTGTACCCCTCAGAGTTCAACTTCAATCCTATCATACATTTCATCCTACTTCGCTCCTTGTTTCTCTGTTATTTCCAGTGAATCATCGTTCAGGGCTGCTATGATGAAGTCAAAATCATCAGAGGTGAGGACAGTCTGCATCTTGGTCATGGTGGCTTTTGATTTCTTCCAGGAAGAAGGTTTTGAGGGGGAAACCTTCCTCTTCTTCAAAGGTTCAACCTCATCTCTAGGCGGTGTTACTTCGCTTGGTATCTGTTCAGATTCTACTTCGTCATCACCCCCTTGGTCAGGTGACATGGAAGCAGTCTTCCCTAAGGTGTTGCTTAAGTTTTGGACCTCCTTAGTATTCTTCTGCCTGCTGGTTCCGAGTGTATTCTGTTCTTTATGAGTGTCTTTTGGGCTATCAATATCAGATATCTCTGCGGGGTTGGTAGGGATAAGGAGGTCAGCGGACCATTCCTTGGTGATATCCTCAAGGTCTTCTTCTGTGAGTTTTTAATATGATTGGAGCTACTCTTTATGTTCATATGCTCACACTGTAATGTAGAGAAAGTGTTGATCTGCACTGAAATTCATTAGTGGTCGAAACCTCTGTAAGGTGTTCGGGGTCATGCGAGGCTTGGATTTGATGGTCGCTTTAGCTAGAGGTAGTATGTATGGAACACAACATTTGATTTCCACTATTTTTTCATATCAGTTGAATACCATAGGGTAGCAAACTTCGCGGAAAGCAGTTCGAATGGCTCTATGTCGAGGAAGGTCACTCCTCCCGGCATCTCCCAGAAAACAAATGAAATTAGGACCAAGAGCCATCTAAAATGAAAATCATAACCCTAATCATGTGCTTCTTGACAATATAGTTCCAACTGGTTAACTAGGTATTTCTCCAATTCATTTGTAGGCCTTCCGTGCACTTCCCTGCGAGGTCAACGACAAAGTCGGTGACCTGTGTAGGTTGGTTCTTCCTTACTAACTTTCTAGCTATCAATTGACATGCTAGGCACACTATGCCACTCTGGATGGAAGCTACCTTGTAGCCTCTTGTTCCCTTCTCAATGTTTCCATGTGTATCCTTGATCTTCTGTGAAAGTGCACGATCTGCAACTTTTCCTGGATAAAAGTCCTGCGGGTCAGGTCCTTGCATACTCAGTGTTGTGATCCTGTGGATCAAAATTGGGTCAACTATAATGCAGTGGTATAGCCATAAGTAGCTGCCATGGTAACATGACAGTAGCATCTTGACACATGCGTTGAATTCTTGGTGTCTTCTGAAGTGTGCGATATTCATGACATTCAACAGGGTGGACTGCGCGAGGTTCATCATCCATGCCTGAGGGATGATATTTGAGTTATTCCCTTTTGTTCTAGTTAGGTACTTGTATGGAGCGAGCATACCATAGATATTTCAATCTCCGAGGTTGAAGTCATTGAACTTCAACGTTGTGATCTTATCCTGCTCTACTCGAACTGCGTGTATCCCCTTCAAGAGGTATGCAAGGACCATAGTGTACTTGAAGTCTCTTGGAACACTATCACGATTCACCATGCCAACTAGAGCTGGGATGTAATTGGGAAATATGGATGGAATCAACTTTGAATTTGCTAGTTCATCTTTATGCTTGGTTCTCTTCTCTACTGTTGGTCAAGATGGCCCTGATCCGCGAGCAATCGACGAAGAGGCTTGCACCGTTCTCATCGATGAAGCTTGTATACTTGTAGACATCGAAATGACTCTTTCAGTCATGAGGTCGATCATAAATTCTTCGACAACTCTCTCTACAGCACTGAACTCGTCCGACATACACGCTTGTGGTTGGAAATATTTGGGTTCGAGGAGTAACTTTGACACTGCAATAGGATAGAAGGCAATAGCACAATGATCATTGTGTAAAATCAATGAGTCTGTAGGCTCAGATTCACGGTTAGAAAAAGTGTTCTCGGTGCATGGTGCAACAGGATAAATAGATAACTTGGCATCAGATTGCTTGAAATAGTCGAGAAGCCTTTATTAACTTTGTTTTGTCCGATATGGCGTGGTCCAACGGTCTGGTGGAGAACCATAAATGTCTTTCTACCCATTCGGAGGGTCGGTCGAATGGTTATATTGGTCCCAATGACTATATTGCTTTTCCATGGTGAAGTGCCATGTGACGCTGCTCTGTTATCCTGACGAAGCTCCAATTTTACAAATTTTCCTTTTGTGAAGTTCCCTATGGAACCTTCTATAACTTTTTTATCTTAGATCTCTTCTTACTCAGTTTTCTATATTTCTTTCTAGTGAGCTTCATCTCAGTATGCCTTTTTCCATTCTGATTCTTATCTTCATTTGGCACAGTTACTTCGCGTTGTTGAGATTCTTTCCTAAGATTCGAGGGAGATACTTCTTCTTTAGCTGGAATAGGCACTTCAATATTCTATGGGTCATCTAGTGTTCTTGCAACTTCGATATTCGGGTCTCTGGTGTTAAATAGATTTGATCTATTCTTCTATTCTTCAATCAAGTGCGTGATCCTTCCAATCATGAAATCTTTTAACTCTTGCTTCTTCTTCTCTAAAACTTCTTCTTCTTATTAAATTCTGGCTTGATTTCTTTCAATCCAAGGTTTTCCTAGTAACATGGTAAATGGGGCATTTTCTTCAATAAATTTAATAATCTCAAAATATTCCTCTGTCGAAGTTCCATTGGCATTAATAGATATCTGGGTGAGCTTTCCACATAGGTTTATCATCTTTCCTTTTAATATACCTATTCCTCCTAATGAAGGAATCATAGCAGGTCTTCCTATAGCTTCCCAAGTTATCTATGTCATGATATTCACCTGTGTTTCCTCATCCAGAACACAGTCAATGTCGAAGTCTCCTATTGTTGCTTCAAGGCATTATTTTTTTTTGAATATCTATGATAAGATGACATGTCGGTGATCATTCAGGGTTTCTTTCATCTGTAGCAATACTTTCTCTGATTCTTTCTTGGGTTCTTCCATTTCTGGATCTGCCTTAGGGTTTTCTTGTCTCATGTTCATTTATTGAAGCTTAGCAATCATTATAGGGCAATCTAATACTTCATGGTCCATAGATTTGCAACAAAGACAACTAGGTCTTCTTCCAGGGCACTCCTTAGCAAGATGTCCTGATCTTCTACAACTGTAACAGAGGGTTAATCCTCTCTTTCTTTTAAATGATTCCCAACTATTTCTATATTGCACGCTAGGTTCATAGTAGCTAACTTGCAAACATTTCTTTCTAGGATCTTGCATCCACTAGTTAGTCCAAACATTCTTTCTATGCATAGGTATAACAAATCTTTCACTAGTCTTATCAAATCTACATATATCAAACCTTCTTTCATCTGTTAGTGCCCTAGTTTTCAATCTAGGACATAATCTATCAAACATACCTAGATCCATACTTTTGAAACAAAAATTTCTACTTATCTTACTTCTACAGAGCACACATATTTCAGATATAGAACTTTTCACTATTCGTACCTTTATCAGATCAAAGAGATTGCAGATCTTACCTTTTTTTAATAAAAAATTCTCACTTTTACCTTTCTCAGAGCACAAAGCTTTAATATCTTACCTATTTTCTTCAAATCAGAATTCTTTTCTTTATCACATAGCTTCACAAACTAAGTAGAGTACTATGTACTAGAGCAATAGATCTACACACAGAGCCTTCACAATTTTAGGTCGGATCTTTGCACAAAGCTTCTTCTTTCTTAGTTCCCAAAAATCACAGTTTCAGGTCCTGACAACAGAACCATTTGTTGGCACAGGGGTAAACCCATGGTTCAACGCTACAACAAAGCACCAACAAAACCCTAACTACTGGCCCTTTCGGCAACACCTGCGAAGCAGATGAAGTCTCACCTAAGGTAGAGAAAGGGGTAGTTGCAGGACTCAGGTGTCCACAACCTTAGTTGGGACACAAATATATGATTGGAATACTTAACAGAGCACTTAGCAGTTATATTTATCAATATCCAGTTCTTAGTTACAATGCACTTAAACCCTAATCAGAGTACAACGCAGTGGTCAACCAAATCTGGCATCTAGCAACACTTATCACGACAGAACATATCATATCTAGTAGATTCAAGCACTAAGCACATTCATATAATTCAAAACTAACATCCATATACATCATTAGCACAAAGCATAAACAAATCTATATATCTATATCAAAGCACTTAGAAAGTAAGGACATAAACACATCAACACATTGCACAAATCAGAGCAACACAACATATACGTGGTTCACCCCCACCCTGGGGCTATGTCCACCAACTCTTCTTATTTATCTGATTCTTCAATAGGCTACACGCACAAAGCCTCAAACCCTACTCTGCATAGGATAAGATATCTGAACAGCTCATTAGATCCTCCTTCCCCGAGTGGACCTAAGCACACAACCTTCCACAACCTCTTACAATGACTTTCACTTAGCTCTGCAAGTCTCACACAGTATGCATAGAGCACTTACAATCCTTCAATTAGATCTAGCACTTAGCCATTCGTAACTCTATATACTCACTAAATCGCCAAGAATTTATTTATACTTTACAAAATGGGCCTAAACATGGTTTAACTCATGGGCCGACATCCCATAACCGTTACATAATCCCAAATTCCAAAAAGGGGTGGAGATCCCGCGATCTCTGCTTCGTCTTGCGCTTCACCTTCGACAGGCTATCGAAGTCCCAAAATAGGTCAACTTGACCAAGGATGTCTCAAAACTTCGTCAAGGGACAACAAGCTAGTGATAGGTAAAATTTGGCACTACGTGACAAGATATTGGCGTGTTAGCATGTGCACTAAATTTTGGTGTTGCACAGAAAAATGTTAGTGTGCAGGTGTGCAAGCTAAATTTCGGTGTCACATGGAAAAATGTTAGTGTGTGGGCGTGCGCGCTAAATTTCGGCGTCGTGCGAAAAAATGTTGGTGTACAGGACCGTGCGATAAATTTATCATTACGTGGTGTGCACACACATAATAATGACGCGTATGGTGTGTGTAGTGTTGGCACAACACAATGGGGTATGGTAGTTGTGCGCAATGTGGGTAAATGTGGTTGCACGACAATTTAGTGAATGGTGCGCGCAAAGTATTGGTGCGCGGTGGGGCATACTAAAATTTGGCATAATGTAGCATGTCGAGTGAAATGCACGTGGAGTATCAGCATGCAGTACAAAAAATTCATGTGGTGGAATCAGTGCATGATCCCAAAACTGTGCACGGTGGGTATTGGCGCATGGCATAAAAGTAGTGCGCGCAAGTTATTGGCGCGATAGAGAAGTGATACACAGTTTTTTTAAAGTGCATGAAGCACGATTTACCTTTTTTTATTGATGCACATGGTAAATATGGGCGCACATATTGAAATTTGTGCACGTGAAATCGTTTGAAGGGTGAACAACAACAGAAAACCAGTGATTTTCTACGACGTTTTATATCATTTGACCGTCATCTTTTTGCAACGCATTTTTGAGGGCCTTAAGAGAATTTTTAGCAACTAAAAAACCATAATATAGAGGTGTACCAAAGGTCTTAATATTAAATAAAATAGCTCGGAGAGATCTTTCTAATGGTGTAAACGGTTCGTCAAACAGATCTTTTATGAGAAAGTTATAGCACAAATAGTGAAGGGTAAATTTTAAGACCCCACTAACTTCAAGGAGCCATAACTTTCTTCTCCAAAATCAGATTGAGGCATAGGAGTAGTCAATGGAAATATATTGAGCCATATAAGACAATCCTAGAGTTCAATTAAATTTCTGGGCATGTTAAAAGTGTTTAATATGGAAAATAAGGAGCCTGTAGCATATCAGTTACAATATGGTATATTGGCTTAGAACTTCAACAGGCTATAACTAGCAACCAAGAACCCAGAAAGAGATGAAACTTGGACAAAGTGTCCATAATATGTATATGAGGAAACCCAATTGAAATCCTATGAAAATTCCAAAGCAGTAGGTGAAAAAATGCATAATTATAGCGCATAGTTGCGCCAAGTTGAAAAAAAAAATGAACAAAAAAGTTAATGGACAATTTTGAAATAACCATAACTTTCTACTCAAGACTCGGAATTGAGCATGGGAGAAGGCATTGGAAAGGTATCGGAAAATGGAATATAAATATCCACCTATAAAATTGATCTAGACATTAAATTTTATAATAAATCAGAAGAAAGAGTTCTGATATATTATTGAACCAAAATGGTTTATATTTTTCATGAAATTGTTGAAACAGTTAGCCTAACAAAGTTTTGTTGGCTGCACATTTTGCAGAGTTAAAAACAACTATATTAGATCAATATCAGAATAGATTCCATAGTAATGGAAGAGGCACAAGGCACTTACATCCAGGAATATGAAATCAGAGGGATGGATGTCCATTTGGGCATGGAAGGAACAAACTCCAATGGACATAGATATGAAAGGAATGAAAAAATGAATATGGCAGAGACCATTAAAAATTTGCAGAAGGATGTCCAAAGACATAAAGATGATAATGAAAGTATTATGAGAGCCAAGGAGAAGCAGGATGACTTCAACATGAAGTTATTGAAGAGTTTGAACATAATAGAAAATAAATTGGACAATGAGAGTGGCTCAAGAAAATCAGGAAGTCACAGGCCTTCTGATGAGAAAATAAAATCCAAAAGTGTTAGCAGACATCACCACCACTCCCTAAGGCATTCCAATAAGAGAGAACACAGCAGCTCGATTCTATCCCCTATCAGAAATCATAAGAGGTCTGGGGTGGATGAGCTTGAGGAGAAATGAACAAAATCAAACCTCCTACATTTGATGGTGAGCACTAGAAGGATGAATATGCAAAGACATGGTTGTTGGGCATGAGAAAGTATCTCCAATTGCATAATTATTCTTCTCATGTAGAAGGTAGAATTTCTATCTATCAACTCAAAGGAAAAGCATCCATGTGGTGGGATCATCTTGTGCAGGTGCAACACATCAAAGATAAAAGTGTTACTTGGAGGGAATTCAAGAAGTATTTTGAGAAGAAATACTTTACCAAGAGATACTATGCCAAGAAAATGAAAGAATTCTTTTAACTCAAGCTTGGGAGTATGACCATAGATGAACATGAGAGAAGGTTTTTAGAACTGTTGAAGTATGTGTCTTTCATCAAGGATGAGACAGTTAAGATTCAAAGGTATTTGAGTGGTTTTCCATCCTTCATCAGTGAAAAAATACAATATGATGATCCCAAGACATTGAAGGAGACCATAAGGTGAGCTAAATGACTTTATGATTAGCAAAAATCAAGGCCAACTTTCCAAAAATCTTGGGAAGACAAAAATAAATTCAAGGTGTATCAGAGGAAGAAGGGAGATAATCCACCATTCTTCAGAAATAATCCACAGGGACAACAAACTTCTAGAGAGACCAGAACGATTGAAATAGGGGGTCAAAGGCCAAGGCAACCACCTATTGAATGGTGGGGTTGTAAAGGGGATCATATGTTCAGAGATTGTCCTCACAGAGGTGAAAAAGTGAGAATTTTTCACATTGTACAACAAGCTGAAACATTGGAGGACATGGGCATAAATGTGCCAAGGATCTATGCAGCCCTAGACAATGAGCAAGCAGAGTATCAGTCACATATGATTGAAGTGGAAGGTATGATCAACAACCAAACCATTGCTATTTTAATTGATTCAGGAGATAGCCATAGTTATATAGATCCTAAGATGGTGGAAAGTTTTCATTTGCCAAGAAGCAAGCATGGAAAATATTGGTTGGTGCAGCTAGCTACAGGAGCCAAAAGAAAAGTTAATGAGATGGTTAAGTCATGTCTTATGGACATGAATGGACTGAACACTAGGGCAGATTTGAACATCTTGCCTTTAGTTTCCTAAGACTGTCTAAATGGGATGGATTGGTTGGACCGGCATCATGTTGTGTTGGACTACCATAAAAAGGTATTTACTTGCTTGGATGAGGAAGGGAGCCTAAGAAAAGGTAGGGAATTCCCAAGGCAGTAACCATCAGATAGATTTTAGCATTGTAGATGAAGAAATGTTACAGGAAAGGGTGTCAAATATTTGCAGCTCATATGGAGGAGACACCTAAAGATAAGGTGCCAAATTTGGAAGATTATGCAGTCTTGGAAGATTTTGAAGATGTGTTCAAGGAGGTACCAGGACTACCTCCAAAGAGAGACATTGATTTCTCTATAAATTTAATGCCTGGAGTAGCTCCAGTGTCAAAGACTCCTTACAGAATGAGTACACCAGAGATGAAGGAGTTGCAAATGCAACTTGAAGAGCTTCTGAAGAAGGGGTATATATGCCCAAGTGTGTCACCTTGGGGTGCCCCAGTCTTGTTTGTGAAGAAGAAAGATAGAACATTAAGATTGTGCATTGATTTTAGACAGTTGAATAAAGTGACTGTGAAGAATAAATATCCTCTGCCAAGGATTGATGATCTTTTTTATCAATTGAAGGATGAAAAGATAATTTCAAATATAGATCTCGGGTCAGGATACCATTAGGTAAGGATTAAAAAGGAGGATATCATCAAGACCACCTTCAGGACAAGGTATGGACATTATGAGTTCACAGTGGTGCCATTTGGGTTGCCAAATGCACCGGCTGTTTTCATGTTCTTAATGAATGGTGTTTTCCGAGAATATTTAGACAATTTTCTCATTGTATTTTTGGATTACATTCTTATATACTCTATGTTAGAAGAAGAGAATGAGAATCATTTTAGAATGGTGTTGAAAGTATTAAGGGAGCATCTGTTATATGCCAAATTGATCAAGTGTTCATTTTATCAAAAGCAAATTCATTATTTGGGGCATATCATTTCAAAGGATGGGATAACAGTGGAGCCTGAGAAGATAGAATCCATTGGGGATTGGTCAATGCCAAAGAATGTGACATAGGTCCGATCATTCATGGGCCTTGTAGGATACTACAGGAGATTTATTGAAGGATTTTCAAATATTGCACACCCAATCACTTCCTTGCAAAGAAAGGGTGTGAAGTTTCAGTGGACGTTGGATTGTGAAAAGAGTTTTCAACACTTGAAACAATTATTAACAAGTGGTCCAATACTAAGGATTACAGATCCAAATGAAGGCTTCATTGTATGCACAAATGCATGTAAACAGGGACTTGGTGGATTCCTCAGTCAAAATGGGTTTGTTATATGTTATGAATCAAAGAAGTTGAAGGAGCATGAAAGATGCTATGCCACTCATGATTTGGAGTTGGCATCATAGTGCATGCCTTGAGGAAATGGAGACAATACCTCATGGGGAAAAGGTTTGAGCTAAGAACATACCATAAATGGTCTGAAATATTTATTTGACCAGCCAACTCTAAATGCTAGGCAAAGAAGATGGTTAGAATTTCTAAGCGAATATGACTTTGATATAAAGCATATCAAGGGGAAAGAGAACAAAGTGGTTGATGCACTCAACATAAGAGTGCATGAAATGAATCCTACAACCATTGGCATGTACCAATAAGATTTAAAACCCAGAATTATAGAGGTTGCCAAATCAGATTTGCAATACAAGGAATTAGTGGCAAAATTACAGCAAGGTATTTTGCAGCAGAAAATTGAGGAATACAAGCTAGATAATGATGAAATTCTCATGTACAGGGGCATAATTTATGTACCAAATTCTTAGGAATTGAAAATTATGATATTGAGAGAAATGCATAATGTACCTTATGTTGGGCACCCAGGATATTAGAAAATTATTACAACTCTCAAGAGCCAATATTATTGGCCAGGCATGAAGAAAGAGGTTGTTGATTTTATTGTCAGATGTTTGGAATGTCAAAAAGTAAAGGTTGAGCATAGACACCCAGTTGGTTTGCTACAGCCATTGCCCATTCCTGAGTGGAAATGGGAAGTTGTAACAATGGATTTCATCACTAAACTTCCCAGAACAAACAAGCAACATGATTCTATCATGGTACTGGTGGATAAGCTTACTAAAGCTGCCCATTTTGTTCCAGTTAAGCTTACTCACAAGGCATAAAAAATTTCTGATGTTTATATGAAAGAAATTGATATATTACATGGAATACCCAAGACAATTGTGTCTGACAGAGATCCAAAATTTACCTCTAAATTTTGGAAGGGATTATTTAATGTATTTGGAACAAATTTGAATTTTAGTACAGCTTATCATCCAGAATCAAATGGTCAAATAGAGAGGGTGAATCAAGTGATTGAAGATATGTTAAGGATGTATGTGATGGATAAACCATCAAAATGGGAAGACTACCTACACTTGGTAGAGTTTTCTTATAACAATGGGTACCAAGAATCTCTAAAGATGAGCCCATTTGAGGCACTTTATGGCAGAAAGTGCAACACACCAGTAAGATGGCATAACCCAATAAACAAAGTAGTGGTTAGGCCAGATTTGCTCAGGGAAATGGAGGAGCAAATGATAAAAATAAAACAAAATTTAAAGGATGCCCAAGACAGGCAACAAAGTTATGCTGATAAGGGTAGAACTCACAGGGAATTTAAAGTGGGTGATCATGTATTCTTGAAAGTGAAAGCCAACACAAGTTCCCTGAAGTTGGGGAATTGTTCAAAGTTGGTAGCTCGCTATTGTGGGCTGTTTGAAATCCTAGAGAGGGTTGGTCTAGTTGCTTATATGATTGCATTGCCTGCATCTATGTCTGTTCATAATGTATTCCATGTATCTTTTCTCAAGAAATACATACCTGATGCTAATCATGTTATTGATTGGAATGTGATTTAGGTGTAACAAGAAGGTGCTTTCCAAGTGCATCTCGTATGCATTCTGGATCGAAAAATCAAACAGCTTCAGAATTGAGCCATAAGGATTGTAAAGGTCCAATGGACTTGGTACTTTCCTAAGGACGCTACTTGGGAACATGAGGATGCAATGCAGGAAGAATACCCACATATTTTTGAGGATTTTTGAAATTTTGTTGTACATGGGTACATGATGCACTAAGGATAGTGCATAAATAAGGGGAGGGGATTGCAATATCCCTAAGGCCGAATCCAATTGTAAATGTAAATGAAAATGTACTGAAGCTGGTGAGTTGTTTGACATCATGTTGTATGCACCTTTCATGGCATAGTGCGTGAATGTACTGCATAGTGAAATGATTAAGTGTGCACATTCCAGGATACTGTGCGCAACATCTTAAGTGTGCACGATTGTGAGGCCAACGAGCCTTTGTGTATATGGTATGTTTTATAGGCTGGTGAGCCAGTTATTATAAGACAAGATTCTTATGTTTTGATTAGGATGGAGAGCCTATATGTTAAAGTTTAGTGCGCCTACTTTTGTATATATCTCATAACTAATATAAATGTATCGATGTGGGCAGATTGACCACGATAAAAGAGATGGGGGACTAAAATCCACTGGTTAGGGAAAGGGAGGGGCTAAGCTAGGGAGCTTAATCCAAAAATGAATATTATATTAATATTTCTTAAATATAAAGCATGGACAATTATTTTATCCTAAGTTCTAAAGTTGGGGACAAGTGGGCCAAAGTAGCTCCCAACATGACAAGTGTCAAGTTGGGGACATGCATACATATTGTTGGGACTTAGTTCATTTCCTATCATCTTTTCCATCATTCTTCCCATGATTCCTTCCATCATTCAGTCATCCAGTCAATCATCCATGAGCATGCACACACCCATTGAGATATATTTTGTACCTTCATGACTGTACCTGAACCTGTATCCATGGCAATTTTGTGAGGGTGTAACTGGTTAGCTTGGGAGATGGATTGAATAAGCAGATTTTCAGGCCAATGGGATATTGAAGAGGCAAGTTTCCAGGCCTGTGATAAATTCTCTGAGTGAGAGAATTGCTGGGAATTGATTTCCTAAAGGTGCTAAACTGTAGCTATAGTTCTCTAAGACTTCCTGTCTGGCCTATTTCTGAAGCCCGGAAAGGAAGTGGGGTAGTCGAAGGACTGTTGAGCAGAGAAGGGGCACACTTCTTGAGTGGGACATGCATGTGGGGAATGAGGGACTGTAGGCTATTAGTTTGAGTTGTCACCTGTGACGAAGTCTTTCCTGTTGTCTATGAGCCTTTAGCCTGGTTAGGAATCCCTTTACCCAGGTGGAGTTTAGTCCCAACTCGGGGGTGACTCACTGTTGAGAGTGATGAACAATGTGGTCTAAGGCTGGGAGGTTCATGGAAGGTCTGCACGCAGTTGGTGACATTATTACCAAGATAAGTGTCAATTGTGTGATAAATTTACATGTTTCATTGTTATTTACATGCTTATTTTTATGGGTTTTCATATGTGTGGTTATAACTGTGTTTATTTTTATGGGTATTACCTGTATATGATGCATGTATATGTTTACTGTTATTTTAGTGTGAATCCGTGTATTTACAGATGTATTTGTATGTTCACATTTTATATATAATGCTTCCGCAAGAGTTCTGTGTGTATGTATCTTAATTGCATGCAGTTTAAAAAAGTTATGCGGCATAGCTCAGTTGGATACTGGTTATGTTACAATATGTTTAGAAGAGAGAACAATAAGAGTTCTCTGGTGTACCATGGCCCGACATGGATGGTCGGGGACATTACAAAGAACCTTATGCATCTCTAAAAAAATTAGGTTCTTCAACTCCTGATCATTTGGCACATATAATATGTGTCTATACATGAGGATCCCATCCTCTCTTAACTCATAACATTCAAACTTTGGCTGAGATATACCTTGATGTAAGGTCCCACTTATATCCATATAATGCAAATCTGATTTGGCAACTTCCAAAATTTTGTCGCACAAATCTATCTGGTACATGCTAATGGATGTAGCATGCATCTCATGCATCCTCCTGTTGAGTTCATCATACACCTTGTTTT
>JASDQU010105568.1:0-24520 GCA_032191745.1 Picea mariana
CAAACCTCTTTTCGCCCCACAATTCACCCTGAGCGTCCACATGTATTTTCCCTAAAACCGTGGTCTCGATTGCGGCCCACCCTTAATCTCATAAAGATCGAGCACTTTCTATCCCCGCAATGCGCGATGACTGTCAATCTCACAATCTTGAAGGTTCTTTCAAAAGGATGACCAATATCTATTTCTTGGAATCAAAGGTTCCTCCTTCTCCGAGATCGATGACTGTGGTCGATTCAAAATTCTGGACTTCAGAATTCTCAAATCTCAAACCTTGGTTTCCTTTCCAGGGCAATCTTCTGGAGTGGAAGATCTGCAGACACTTGTCCTCACAATCAACGGTCCTTCCTTCATTTCGGGTGTTTTGACCTTTCAACTTGGATCAACGGTCTTGTGTCCATCCTCTCAATCAACGGTCGAGATCTCCTTCGGGTCTTTGGACTTTTGAGATCTCAAATCTCAAATTTCACCCTTTTCCAAATGGATTTTATCCGAAGGCTATGATCCACTAATGCGTGTCCTCCTGATCTGACGATCGAGGATTACTTCGGGTCTTTACCCGGAGTACATGGATTTATGCCACGTTTCTCTTAGATTCGACGGCTATGAATCACTTCGGGACTTTACTCAGAGTCCACTTATTCACGCCGCATCTCCTCCAGATCTGTCAGCCCATATTCACTTCAGGTCTTTAGGTCTTAGGGATTCGACAATCTCAGTTCTCAAAATGAAACCTCACTACAATTTTCCTGGAGCTCACGATCTGCTGACAAGTTTCCACTTACAGATCGACGACTCTCATCTCTTCGACTCTTCGGGCTTTGGGTATTTCAACGCTTCACCTTTGCCTTCCTCTAGATCTCATGACCCGTCAACACGTACCCTTTTGGATCTAACAGTGCAGATTTGCTTTGGTTCTCCATCTCTTCGTGCTTCGGGAATCTCAAGTTTCAACTTGCTTCCTTATGAACTCATGATATATGACGGCTTAGATTCACTTGATTGATCCGACACCTGAGGTTCACTTCAGACGATCTGACGGCTCAGGTCTACTTCAGATGATTGAATGACTGATATTTCACTTTGTATTTCTGACTCTTTGGGCTTTGAAAAGGTTGAGTCTCAGACCTTTATGAGTTATCTCTCCTGTGTGTGCGAAATGTTAAAGCTCATGCACCTTTTTCTGATCAGACAACTGTTGATCCCTTCTGCTATGATCCAATGACCACTATCACTCCTCCTCCTCCTGATCTTCTGATTTCTTCTGAGTTAGAAGATTTTCTAAGTATTCAAAGGTATTCACCTTTGAACCTCCCATGAGTCCGTCTCTCGGACCTCGACTACACTTCTAAAAAGTGCTATCCCTTATGATCTTGGCCTTCGTGAAGGTTTCGACTTCTCGCACACTCCTTCATTTTCATGGATTTTTGATAACTTAGATTTGAAGGATTTCTTGAAAATAAATACTTCTTGCCCTCCTGGCGTTCTCCTTTTGATTGATGTATACCTTGAAATCAATTCTTACGCAAAGTTTGAGTTCTTGCGGATGACTTTTCACGCCTTGCAGTAGTCACTTTGCACTCCTTTCAAAGGGGAAAGTTTTGTGCTATCTCTTCTGAGCTTCGAAACAAAAAAAGATCCCATCAATACACTCCCTGCATTTTGTGTGCACACCTTGCATCGATTTGACATAAGCGAAACAATTGAAACTTATACTAACATTCACAGTTCCATATACTCATAATGACATGCATTCATTCATGAAAACACAATAACATGGAATTGCAAACAATGTCCACACCATGCATTGGGTTAATTTTCCTCTGTTATATTCATTCAAAAGAAAAAGTGACTACATCTATAATCAAAACAACAATTAAAATTTAGAAATCTCCTACTAACTTGCAGCAGCCTCATTTGGGTGTACAAAACCTCTATTTATCTCATAGGCTCCTTAGGGTTCCCTCCGACTACTTGTCTACTCCAAAAACTAACCTAACCACTATCTTATTTCATTCACATTCCAGAGCAGGAGTGGAAACTCCCACTTCGCTCGCGATCGTTCAAGTGTGCTTCAAAAAATTTCCCGTCATTGAGTTCAGGCGTGCTTCAAAATATTCACCGTGACTGCTAATGTTGAGATTCCAAAAAGATTCCCAAGCGCTGAGTGGTCCTGATGCGCGTGCTCGCTAACGATTCTCCTACATCATACTCCCCTTGAAAAAAATTCATGGAATCCTATCCATGAGCTCCTGCACTGACTTTCCATGCTTCTGGATATGAGCTTCATTTTCCCAACTAGCATCTTCTATTGGGTGTCCCTTCCACTTGACCAGATATTCAAAATAGGTCTTCCTACTGGTCTTTTTGCCAATACTCTGATCAAAAATATTATCCATCTATGGTTTTTATGCTATAGGAATTTGTTTGTCCCACTGAATCTTCTCTTAATATTCTGATCCCTTTGTGTCATCTTTCCTATAAGGATACAAGTTTGAAATGTTGAATATGGGCGATATGCCCACATCATCTGGAAGCTCAATCTCATAGGCGTTTGCATCAAACTTCCTCAAGATCTTACATGATCCTATATTCTTCATCTTTAACTTGTTATATGTTCGCCTGGGAAACCTTTCTTTCTTGAGATGTGCCAGAACCTGATCTCCTACTTCAAATTGAAGTTCCCTGCGATGTTGATCAGCTCTGCGCTTGTACTCTTTGTTAGAACTCTGCAACTGTCCTCTAATCTGGCTATGGAGCTTCTGCATTTTGGCAGAAAAATCTTCTGCTCTAGCACTCCTGATCTCACTATGTTCCAAGTTTCTCAACTCAAATATTCCCCTGGGTTGCATTCCATACAATATTTGGAATGGGCTCTTTCCAGTGATCCTGTTTGGTGAGTCATTGTATGCAAATTCTTCTTGTGGCAGAATCTGATCCCATTGATTATGATACTCAGTGACCAGAATCCTCAATAAGTTTCCAAAAATTATGTTTACCACCTTAGTATGCCCATATTTCTGAGGGTGATAAGATGAGATGAAGGAAAAATTTGTCCGCAATTTCTTCCACAACATTCTCCAAAAGTGACCAAAAAATTTAGTGTCCTTGTCCGAGACAATGCTTCTTGGTAGTCCGTGAAGTCTCATAACTTCCTTGAAAAATATATTTGCAACATGTGTTGCATCACTAGTCTTATGACATCGGATAACATGTTCCATCTTTGAAAATCTATCCACCACCACAAATATGGAATCAAATACCCTTTGTGTTCTTGGCAGTCCCAACACAAAATCCATGCTTATTGCATCCCAAGGCCTCTCTGGTATTGGAAATGGTTGATACAATCTAGTGTTCTATCTTTTTCCTTTTGCATGTTGGCAGATTCTACATCTTTTCACAAACTTTATCACTTCTGTTCTCATATGTGGCCAATAGTATGAGAACAGAAGTGGCCAATAGTATGAAAATGTTTTATCATGGCCGAAATGTCCAGCTAATCCTCCACTATGCTTTTCCTTCATAATGTTATCCCTCATTGAGCATTTTGGTATGCACAACTGATTGCCTTTGAACAACAATCCATCTTGAATCATATACTCTATCCACTGGCTTATGTCTCCCAGCACAGGATTTGCACATGCTTCCTATGCTTCCTTGAAATCTGGATCATCTCAATACATATCCTTAAGGTGTTCAAACCCCAAGGTCTTCACCTCAAATTTTTGCAGAATCAAACATCTCCTACTTAATGCATCAACAACTTTGTTAGCATTCCCAACAATATGTTTTATGCCAAAAGTAAAATTCTGCATAAACTCAACCCATTTTGCATGCCTCTGATTCAATTTTTCCTGTCTGTTTATGAATTGTAAAGCTTGGTTATCGCTATACAAGACAAATTCCCGTGGGACAAGGTAATGTCTCCATTTATTCAAGGCTTTAATTATGGTATAAAACTCCTTATCATATGTGGAGTATTTTCTCTTGGTCTCATTCAACTTCTCACTGAAATAGGCAACAAGTCTATTATCCTAACTTAGAACTGCTCCAATTGCAACTCCACTTGCATCACATCTCACCTGAAATGTCTTTTCAAAACTTCACTCGTGATCGTTCAAGCATGCTTCAAAATATTTCCTGACGTTGAGTTCAGGCGTGATTCAAAATATTCATTATGACTGTCAGCATTGAGATTTCAAAAAGATTCCCAGGCGTTGAGTGGTCTTGATCCACGTGCTCACTAATGATGCTCCTGCATCAAATAAGGATGAAGATGCAGAAAAATGGCTGCTAGGCATGAGAAATTATTTTCAATTTCATAATTATTCTTGTCATGCAGAAGGTAGAATTTCCATCTATCAACTCAAGGGAAAGGCATCCATGTGGTGGAATAAACTTGTGCAGGTGAAATGCATTAAAGAGAGAAGTGTTACTTGGAGAGAATTCAAGAAGTATTTTGAAAATAAATACTTGACTAAGAGATACTATGACAAGAAAATGAAAGAGTTCTTTGAACTCAAGCTTGGGAGTATGACCATAGATGAATATGGGAGTATGACTATGGATTTGACCATCTTTCCTTTAGGTTCCTATCACTGTCTAATTGGGATGGACTAGTTAGACCAACATCATGCTATCCTAGGCTTTCATAACAAGGAATTTAGTTGCTTGGATGAGGATGGGAACCAAAGGAAAGTGCACGAGATTCCCAGGGCAGTAACCATCAAAGAAATTTCAACATTGAAATTGAAGAAATGTTACATAAAAGGGTGTCAAATATTTGCATCTCATATGGAAGAGACACCTAAAGATAAGGTGCCAAATTTGGAAGATCATGTAGTCCTGGAATATTTTGAAGATGTGTTTAAGGAGGTACCAGGACTACCCCCAAAGAGAGATATTGATTTCTCTATAAATTTAATGCTTGGAGCAGCTCCAGTGTCAAAGACTCCTTACAGAATGAGTACACCGAAGCTGAAGGAGTTGAAAATGAATCTTGAATAACTTATGATGAAGCGGTATATATGCCCAAGTGTGTCACCTTGGGGTGCCCCAGTCTTATTCCCGAAGAAGAAATATGGGAACTAAGATTGTGCATTGATTTCAGACAACTAAATAAGGTCACTGTGAAGAACAAGTATCATCTGCCAAGAATTGATTATATATTTGATCAGTTGAAGGATGCAAAGATATTTTCAAAGATAGATCTCAGGTCAGGATACCATCAAGTAAGGATTAAGGAAGAAGACATTAGCAAGACTGCCTTCAGGACAAGGTATGGTCATTATGAGTTCACAATGGTGCCATTTCGGTTGTCAAATTAACCAGCTATTTTCATGCGCTTAATGAATGTTGTTTTCCGAGAATATTTAGACATGTTTGTCATTGTATTTTTGGATGGCATCCTTGTATATTACAATTCAAATGAAGATCATGGGCATCATTTGAGGATGGTGTTGCAATTATTACAGGAGCATAAGTTGTAGTCCAAATTGAGAAAGTGCTCATTTTATCAAAAACAAATCCATTATTTGGGACATATCATTTCAGAGGATGAGATAACAGTGGATCCTGAGAAGATAGAAGCCATTAGAGAATGGTCATCACCAAAGAATGTGACAGAGGTAATATCATTCATGGGAATTTCAGGCTACTATAGGAGATTTATTGAAGAATTTTCAAAGATTGCACACCCAATCACTTCCTTGCAAAAGAAGGGTGTTAAGTTTTAGTGAACATTGGATTGTGAAAAGAGTTTCCAGCAATTGAAACAATTATTAACAAGTGCTCCAATAATAAGTATTGCAGACTCAAACAAAGAATTCATTGTATGCACATATGGATGGAAAGAAAGACTTGGTGGAGTCCTCAATCAAAATGGGTTTGTTATATGTTATGAATCAAGGAAGTTGAAGGAGCATGAAAGACACTATGCCACTCATGATTTGGAGTTGGAAGCCATAGTGCATGACTTGAAGAAACGGAGACACTACCTCATGGGAAAAAGGTTTGAACCCAGGACAGGCCATAATGGTCTGAAATATTTATTTGATTAGCCAACTCTAAATGCTAGTCAAAGCAGATGGTTAGAATTTCAAAGTGAATATGACTTTGATATAAAGCATATCAAGGGGAAAGAGAACAAAGTGGATGATGCACTCAATAGAAGAGTGCATGAAGTGCATGCTATAGACATTAGCATGTACCAATCATATTTGAAACAAAAAAATTTAGAGGCCACCAAATCAGATTTGCAATACAAGGAATTAGTGGCAAAATTATAGCAAGGTAACGCCATAGAAAATTGAAGAATACAAGCTAGATAATGATGAAATTCTCATGTAATAGGGGATAATTTATGTACTGAATTTCGAGGAATTGAAAAATATGATATTGAGAGAAATACATAATGTACCTTATGATGGACACCCAAGTTATCAAAAAACTATTGCAACTGTCAAAAGCCAATATTATTGGCCAGGCATGAAGAAAGAAGTTGTTGATTTTATTGCCAAATGTTTGGAATGTCAAAAAGTAAACGCTGAGCATAGACACCCAGTTGGTTTTCTACAACCATTACCCATTCTTGAGTGGAAATGGGAAGTTGTAACCATGGATTTCATCACCAAAATTCCCAGAACAAACAAGCAACATGATTCTATCATGGTAGTGATGGATAATCTTACTAACACTGCCCATTTTATTCCAGTTAAGATAACTCACAAGGAAGTCAATATTGTTGATATTTATATGAGAGAAATAGATCAATTACATGGCATACCCAAGACAATTGTGTCTGACAGATATCCAAAATTTACATCAAATTTTTGGAAGGGATTATTTAATGGATTTGGAACAAATTTGAATTTTAGCACAACTTATCATCTAGAATTAGATGGACAAACAGAGAGAGTGAATCAAGTGATTGAGGATATGTTGAGGATGCATGTGATGGATAAACCATCAAAATGGGAATACTACCTACACTTGGTAGAGTTTTATTATAACAATGGGTACCAAACATATCTAAAGATGAGCCCATTTGAGGCACTTTATGGCAGAAAGTGCAACACACCGGTAAGCTGGGATAACCCAACAGATAGAGTAGTGGTTGGGCCATATTTTCTCAGGGAAATGGAGAAGAAAATGTTTAAAATAAAACAAAATTTAAAGGTTTCCCAAGACAAGAAGAAAAGATATGCTGATAAGGGAAGAAATCATAGGGAATTTAAAGTTGGGGACCATGTATTCTTGAAAGTGAAAGCCAACAGAAGTTCCCTGAAGTTGGGAAATTGTTCAAAGTTGGTAGCTTGCTATTGTGGACCATTTGAATTCCTAGAGAGGATTGGTCCCGTAGCTTATATGATTTCATTGCTTGCATCTATGTCTATTCATAATGTATTCCATGTATCATTGTTAAAGAAATATATACTTGATGCTAATCATGTTATTGATTGAAGTGTGATTCAGGTGGAGAAAGAAGGTGCTTTCCAAGTGCATCCGGTACACATTCTGGACTAGAAAATCAAACAGCTCCAGAATTGAGCCATAGGGTTTGTAAAGGTCCAATGGACCTGGTACACTCCCAAGGAATCTATGTCAGAGCATGAGAATGCAATGCAGGCGGAATACCCACATCTTTTCGAGGATTTTTGAAAATTTTGTTTTATATGTGTATATGATGCACTGAGGACAATGCATAAATAAGGGGAGGGGATTGTAATATCTATAGGCCAAGCCCAATTGTAAATGGAAATGCAAATGTACTTAGGCTGGTGAGCTATTTAATATCATTTTTGTATGCACCTTTAATGGCATAGTATGTGCATGTATTGCATAGTAAAATGATGAAGTGTGCACATTCCAGGATATCACGCGTAGCAACTTAAGTGCGTGCGATTTTGGGGCCATGGAGCCTTTGTGTATATGTTGCGTTTTATAAGCTGGTGAACCAGTTATTGTAAGCTAGGAAGCTTATGTCTTGATTAGGCCGAAGAGCCTAGATGTTAAAGTCTAGTGCGCTTATTTTTGTATATGTCTCATATTTAATATAAAATACATCGTTGTGCATAGACCGACAATGATAAAAGAGTACGGGGGACTAAACTCCAATAGATAGGGAAAGGGGGGGATAAAAGTTAAGAAAAATGGATAATCTAGGGAGATTTATCCAAAAAGGAGTATTATATTAATATTCCTTAAATCATAAAATATGGATAATTATTTTATCCTAAGTTCCAAAGTTGGGGACAAGTGGGCCAAAGTATGTCCCAATATGACAAGTGTCAAGTTGGGGACATGCATACATATTTCTTGGAATTAGTTCATTTTCCATCATTCCTTCCATCATTCAATCATCCATTGAGCGATACCATGAGCATTCACTCACACAGTCAGCTATCCTTCGTATCTTGATGTCATTGTACCTAAACCTGTATCCATAGCCATACCTGTTTGTGTACCTGGTCATCTTGGGAGCTGGACTGCAGAAGCAGGTTGTCAGGCTCGTGGGATATTGAAGAGGTGGGTTGTTAGGCCCGTGAGAAATTTCTCTCTGGGTGAGAGTATTGCTGGGAATTGATTTCTTGAGGGTGCTAAACTACAACTACAGGACTCTGACTCTTCTTGTCCGACCTACTGCTGAAGCCCTGCAAGGGAAGTGGGGCAGCCGAAGGGGGTCATGATTATTTTTATGTTGTAGTGGATAGGTTCAACAAGTTGTGTATCTTGATGCCATGTAAAAATCATATCATTGTTGAGTAGAACTCTAATCTCTTCTTTCAGTATGTTTGGGTTCAATTTGGGTTACCCACATCCATTGTCTCGGATAGAGATACTCGATTCCTTGGGAAATTTTGGACTAGCTTGTGGAGGATTATGGACACCAAATTGAAGAGGATCACTGCTTTCCATCCACAGACCGATAAACAGACAAAGGTGGTAACCGAATAATAGTAATTTTTCTTCGAGGGTACTACAACAAGAATCCCAAGTTATGGGATGAACAAATACCCTATGTACAATGTGCGTACAACCGATCTTTACATTCATCCACTCTGAGTTCACCTTTTGAGACATGTTTTGGGTACCTACCAAAGGTTCCTTTGGAATTGATGTATGGGAAAGATGTTGATGTGAATGAAGAAAAAACATAGGACAGATCCCGCAAGTTCATCCAGATGATCCATCAGATACACCAGGCAGTTAGGAAATATTTGGAGAGAAGTCAAGCACATAATAAATCTCGGCATGACAAGCACAGGGTTTATCATTAGTTCCAGGTTGGAGACTGGGTATGGATTTACATCAACAAGGATATATTGAAGGGTGAAGGCAAGAAACTAAATCCCATTCATTATGGATACTTCACTATCTTGGAGAAAAGTGGTACCAATGATTTTTGTCTAGATCTTCCACCTTACATGCAAATTTACTTAGTTGTGAACGTTGAGAACTTGAAACTTTTTTATCCTCCCATGATCATGGATAAAGATGAGGAATTTTTAATACCTTAAATTGATGAGTTTGTAGCTGAGTACTTGGATTAGTTACATAAAGATATCATTCTAGATAGGAGGATGAGGACTTCACATAGGGGTGATTTTGATTATCTTCGAGTAGGCTTAAAAGGAACACATCCAAGCAAGGAAAAACAGATAGAGAAGGACAAAGTGGGGGGACTCTTCCCTCACTTACCTGTTTATTGATGAAATATATTGGTGGTCCAAAAATATCTCAGTGATAAGGGGTGAACCAAAAAGGATCTAGAGAAGGATAATAACAACTCAAAACTCACAGAGGAAACTCAAGATGCTCAGACTAGCTTCAGTAGACAAAGAAAGGGAAAAAATCAAATCCCCCAAAACTTAGTGAAAATGGCATTATTGCGAAGAGCACATCACAGGATTTCTAATGGCGCAAATAACTTATTAAATAGAGTTATAGATGGAAAGATATTCACTGTCAAAGTTTGGTCAACCTAGCCCAATGAGCAAGGGATGAGTCAACATCCGTACTGTTGACGTTAGCATCCGTAAGGATGATGTCAGCATCCATAAAACACATTTTGCAGGAGCAGGGAAGTGACATGTGGCATGCTGACATCAACGTGATGATGTGGCAGCACCAGAGGCTGCAACTTGTCACTCAATTTTGGCATTTTTGAACCGATCAGTGGACCAATCGGATTGTGCCATGTGGCATTCTGTACAGTCTGTACATTTGACATGGAATGCTGATATGGCATGCTGAATTGGCAGGTGGAAACGTGGAACAGTGAGGGGCTACCACGTGGTAGGAGGGAAATTCCCAAGGACAACCCGTGAACAATTTTTTGGAAAAAAAGGTTGGCGGGTCTGCCAAATCTGGTAGACCATGCCAAATCTATACACAGTTATATATCGTTTGGATATGGTTCTAGTAGAACCTCTAAACTAGCAGAACAAACTCATATATATATACATCATATAACAATACATTGCCAAAAGGAGTTTCCACAGAGTTTGACCCTGGGACCTCTACCCTCAACCAATGCCTTAATATATCCACCTTAACCAAGAGGCCAAGGGTGCCACATAGTAACCAATGCCCATTTTATTTATTAAAAGGTGCATCCGCTCGACCACGGAAGAGGGAAAGGCATGAATACCATATGACCATCCAGGCACGCATTTCAATGCAAATGACAATCATAATTACAGGTTGTAGAGGGCATGTAAACCGAGACAAAATTGTTCTTGGGCCTGGGAATGCCATAGTCGGATCGAGGTGTGGAGACAATAATTTCTGGGTAATTTGACGCCATGAATTCAGTGGTGCTTTCTGTTTTCTAATATGAGCTTTATTTCTGCAGCTTGATTTCAGAATGAGGTATACTTATGTATTTTGCTAAATTATTTTTCCAAGTTAATGAAAGAGCCTACCCATTTGAGAGAAGGACCTGGAGACGTAGTCCACCAGGGAGGAACTTTTTTATCAATTTTTTGTGTTCAGATATGATGCTTATGTCTCTTCATTTTTGAGCTTTTTCTTCTTTAACGGTGCACTTTAATTTATGCTCATTTAATGCGATTCTTTATAAGTCACGATGAAAATATCCTAGATCAATGATGATGATTATGATGATGATGATGTTACTCCAACTCCATGCTATAAGAAATGATGATATTTATGATGAGAAAAAATTCTGATGATTTATAGATGTGCCAGTCAGTGTTCCAAATGTGGATGATGCTGCTGCCCTCTCCTTCTCTTCATGATGTTGTATTGGGTCATGTCATTATAATACCCTTCTTGTTAAGGGGGAGTGTTGAAACATTGTAACTTTGAAGAATATTCTAATTATATTTGAGTTATTATCTTATAGATCAAATCCCCTTTTGCGGATTGATCATGTCGAGTCTTGTATAAGATCAAATCCCCCTTTTTGGATTGGTTAAACTATATTTTTATGGTGGTATTTGTAAATTCGACCCCTAGTGTTTATAAAGTGGTTTTAACCACTTCTAGAAGAAGTCGGCCCCACCAAGTGAAGAGACATAACCCTAGCACCTCCTCAAGTAGTATTTATATGTGAGGATGATGCCTCAATTGCACACACTCACACTCACTCATCCAATGTGCATATATTGAAGGAAGTTGTAATTGCAGGGGGAAGGAGAAGAGAGGTAGATGGTCAATATTAGTTTATTATGGTGTTTTGGTATTAGTATTGGCATTGTATTGGCAATCTATTATTGAGGAATTTTTTTCTAGGTTTTCTCCCCCACGAGGGTTTCCCATGATACAATGTTATGTACCTTGTGATTGATTTTCTTTTAGTGATCCTCTTTATGCTGTTTTTTTGGAAATGCAATCAATGCTCATGTAATTTGGAAATAACCTAATACCAGTAGTAAAAAATTAACACAAGTAGCATACCCCTTGCTTATGAAGACAAAAAAAATGGAGATGCCCGTCTAAAAGAGAAAGAAGGAGCCTTCACACGGTGGCCATTAAAATATTTGCAAAAAATGACAAGTTGATGTTTATCATGTACGAGTTGTTAGACAACTTGTCCCACTACTTTATGCAGTAGTTTGAATGCGTTGTTCATATATCTTTATCATGGTGTCTTTGGAAGAGTTGGAAACTCTCAGACTTTAACACACACACACACACACACACACACACACACACACACACACACATATATATATATATATGAACATCGTACAGTTCATCAAAATTTCATTATATTTTTTAATTGCAAATTACCTTTTTTTTTAATCATGATGTTGAATCAATCTTTTAACTTTTATCATGTTGTATAAAGCTTGTTCGTATATTGTATATAGAAAATTATATGGTTTGTATTATATGTAATATTTTTATTTTCTTTTATGTTTTAATCCAAGTTTAATAATATGATTTTTTATGCATTATACAATTTATGGTATTCAATAAATTATTGATATCATATAAACGAAAATTTACTACTAAACTAGTAGTAAATATAATGACTATGCGATTAATAAACAATGTATCAATATACTACCAGTTGACAGAAATCACTGAACAAAAAAAAATTAAATAAACTACCAAATGATGATAATTAAAAATTAAAATGACTAAATATAATTCTAATTGATGTTAGTTAATAATTAAATTGACTAAATATACCACCAATTGATAGAAATCAATGAATAAATATGACTACATATATGACCATTTGACGGAAAAATAATGATTAAAATGACTAAATATACTACCACTGGACGAAAATCAGTTAATACAAATGACAAAATATACTATCAATAGATGAAAATCAGTGAGTAAAAATGACTAAATATACTACCAATTGATGATACTCAATTATTACAATGGTGAAATAAATGACTACCATGACTAAATAAATGACCAATTAAAAACAATCAATGACAATAATCGACTAAACATACGATCAAATTGATCAATAAAAACAACCAACAGATGACTCTATGTCTAATGATTAAGGCTTTTTCGTTTATCAACAACCCACAGAGGGTCACTATCCCGCAATTGGAGATGAAATGTTGATCCATTTTCATGTCTCAACCTTATATTTAATGTTAGATTATACTATGTGGAAATACTCTCCTTTCATCCCAAACCGTAACTCACTGCATGATCTAGGTGGATACTATCGGCCACCCACTTGTTCCACTAATTCAAAATGGTTCCACATATTGGCAATTTTTCTGTAGTTTTTTAGGTCCCAAACTTTTGAGGCCATTTTGAGGTCATAAACAATGGTTTTTTGGAGATACAATACCCAACATGTAATGAAAGGTAGATACTAGGTTGTTCATAATGTGTACTTCTCGGATAGACCTTTCCGACGGGCTACTGAATGCCCCAAACATTCATCATATGAAAAAGCTACATCACCAAGAAGTTAACGTATCAACTAACCACATCGGGGCCCATAAACCTTTTGGCATTTCATCTTCTAGGGTTAGGGTTTTGGATGTTTAGGTTTTTCTCATTGGTACTTTACGTTAAAAGGCCTTTTTTATCCTTTTTGTAATCAACTTCTTGCAAAAGAGCGTAGAGAACACATCTCCCTCTTTACATATAAGCTACCACCATTCTAGCTAGCTGGTGTGCTTTGCATTTTATAGTCTTTTGTATTTCAAACAATCATTGATAGAATATGAGTTTAATTTTATTACAGTGTTTCTTGCTATATCTCTATGCGTTTCCTTGTTACATCTCTTCCTTCATGTCATTCTCAATATAATTTGGATAAACAATATCATAGCAATCTCCTCTTTGTTTTTTCTCTGTGCATGTCGCCGACAAGGTTAGGCTATCGAGAGTTGTGCCTTGAACTGGTTGAGCTTGGGGAAGAACACTCCTTCCATCCCAATTAGTTTCCCATGGCATAATCAAAGAGAGACTAAGGAGTAGGATATCCTATGAAATTGTTGCTTGAGGAATCCCTCGTTCAATAGAGAAATGAGATGATGGATAGTTTCACCGAGATCCTTCGACAATTGTAAAAAAAAAACAGAGGAACCTTCAACTAGCATTCACTTAGAAGGTGTGAAACCCTTTAAGGTACAAGTTAACTTTGATATTCATTTATTTGAAGTCCAGATAGATGTTGATGCTTTGTAAAAATGGTTAAGTTTGCTAGAGGGGTATTTCTCTATCCAAAATTTTTCCAACAGTGAAAAAATCGCCTTCACGCTCCTTAAATCCCTTCCCCGGGTCAGATATTGGTGGGAGACATACTATGAACAAAATTTCAGAGATGCGTTTTCAATTTTTGGGCTAGGACCCACTTGGGTGACTTTTGTTGATTCCCTCAAGGAACAATACTACCTTGTTGGAAACTATGATGATCAATACATGAGATGGGTATTAAAGACTCCGAGTGACACTCAGTTCTCAAGTACCGCAGTTTAATACATAGGTACATCCAAATACATATGTATTTATTGAAAATCTCGTCATTGGGAGCTTATTATAAATATATTGTCAAGATCGAGCAAAAATTCAAGCAAACGAATAAGCATGATTTCAGTTATCCAAACCGATCACAACAAAAGAATGGTAAAAGTGGCCCTAACTCCCAAAGAAAAGGATAGAGAAAGGTTATCCAACCCTAAGAAAACCATTCCATGCCACAAGCAAAGAAGGGTAATGGGAAGTCGAAGGACATTGGAAAGTGGTGCTAGTTCCAAAAAATCCCTTGGAACAACACTAAAGAATGTTGCTCCAAATAGTCATTGTTGGCTTAGATGAAAGACTCATATTCATATGCCAACTCAGAATCTGATTCACATAACATCCCACTCTTGCGCACTGAGTGAACTTATTCTTTGAGGACACTTGCTCGCAAGTGATCCGGATTATTATGCTATTAAAACATTGATTTTGATTATGAGGCATTATGGGTTGATGCATGTTGTTTTGCTGCATTGACATAGACATGTGCTATTCACTCGGTTTTACTGAGTGTGTAGGATTTCATACCTTGAGGGTGAAAAGGCATCGATGGAACCCCTTGGACTCTGGATCAAGTTGGGGAGTGAACTAATGGGATTTGATTGTTTTATATGTGTTATTAGTGCATCTAATTAGATGATATGATATGGATATATTTCTGACATGATTCATTGATGATGCAGGCTGACGATAGCTTGTCGACCAGACTCACATGTGGAGTAGAGGGGTCACACTCAACTACCAGAGATGTCAAGGGAGAGGTGTGGATAGCAAACCTACTACAGCCTACTAGCACTCACGTCGTGGCTCGAACTATAGGTTAACGATTACCTAGTTCGAGAGGACCCACGATGTCGTGAGGGAAGACTGTGACAATCACTCACGATGATTCTAAGGGGCACCCAATAAGGCAAGGTCCTTATTCCTTAGAGGCCCTTAGTCTCCCACAAGATCACCTGCTAGAGTATTGAATCTAGGGTTTTTTTATGTCTACCAAGTCAGTCAAGAGGCGAGTGGCACCCTTGGAGCATGTGGTGCATCCTGAAGGGCACATCACACAAGAAAAATGGAAAGAGGCGAGTGGCACCCTTGGAGCACGTGGTGCGTCTTGAAGGGCACGTCGTGCAAGAGAAACTGAAAGAGGCGAGTGGCACCCTTGGAGCACCTAGTGCATCCTGAATGGCATGTCGTGTGGTTATTTAATAAATGAATAAACCTAGATGGCTTTAGGAAATTAAATTGTTAAAGAAGATTTGAAGCCTTTCCCTAGAAAAAAATATGTGTCGCCCCACCTCAGAATTTAAGGTCTAGGTCTAATCTTTGCTGGTGGTAAAATTTTACCTTTTTATAAAATAATAATAATCATAATAAAAATAAACATATATAAAAAATAATAATAATAATAATAATAATAATAATAATAATAAATATAATCTTCATTAACCTTGTGACAAGAAGGGGGTAAGCAATTAAAGTGTTTTATAAAAATATTTTGGGATAAAAACTTAAAAAGAGGAATGATTGTTTTACTTTTATGCTAATTAAAAATTTAATTCATTAAAAAAAAGGAGAAGAAGGGTAACTTTCTGCACATACCTTTTTGAGTTTAATTAAAAAGGGAAAAAGGGGAAATCTAAAATAATTAGGAAACTAGGAAAAACAGAAACTTTAAAAGAAAGGGGAAACACTAGGAAAAAGAAGTTAGTCCAACTTAGTAAGGTATCTACCATTTAAAAAATTTCTAATTTAAACTGAACTAGCAAATTAATAATGGGGAAAGTCATTAAAACCTGGAAGGGAATTTGGGGACACCTAGGAGCGATTCTAGGAGTGAATCTAGGTGGGTGAGGGAAATAAGAGAAATTAATTAATTAAAGAAATTAGTTTTGGAGGAATGAGGGGGATGGGTGACACATGTACGGGGAGGAATTTATATGAATTAATTTGTTAAACATTAAATAAAACGGAATTTGGGAAAGTAAGGGACTTCGAAACTCTATATAATGGAGAGAGGAAAATGATGATGGACTTCTTCTATTTTGCGTAAAGTTACGCTGCAGAAATCTATACTTGATTGACTTATCTTATGGGATTTGGGATACCCATCTCGGTGAGGAGTGGTAGCTCAGCCTTGTGAGGTGAGCTGGGAGCTAGTTGATTCTATGGTTAGTGTGTGTGGCCCCTTTGCGGCTCGGGGGGATAAGGGGAAGAAGAGTACCCCTAGTATTGGTTGGGAAGTATTGTTGAAGTCTCGTCGGTCGACAAGCGGGAGTTGCACGGAGGGCACGAGACATCAACTCAAAGCGGGCGATCAGGCAATGATATGCTTTATTTATTTTTGCATGGTAGATTGTAGTAGGATTTATGCTTTGGATATGCATGTTTAATTGGGTAAGTAAATTGAATGTCTTATCATTCTAGTTGATGAATGAATTTTTCCATAGCCTATAGCTTGATGATTGATTGACTCCCATGGCCTTCAATTCCTGACATGTCTTGACTACCCTGTGGTGTATTGATTTGTGAAGATTATGGTTTCTTTTTCCTTTTGTCCCTAGCTCATCAGTCCTTGCCTGAGCAGTTGGTCGGGAGCTTGATCTACGGTCATCGCTTTGGAGTTAATATACCTATGGATCTCAATGCCCTATTTTTTTGTGCGTGGATGATGAGCGAAATATGATCCTATCAGCCATCTACCTCCGTTGTTATCCTTGGATGATTATTTGACTTGGGCCATCTAGCAAAGACCTCTGTGTATGGATTATCTTGCGTCCTTGTTGGTTTTTCTCTGTGCCTTGACTGTTAGAATCCCTACGATCATTTCACTGAATTCTCCCATTGGATCCTTGTGTTTCTCTTGTTGTTGTCTGCATTGTATTGGTGTTATGGCAATGGAAAAACAATTGATTTACTGTCTGCATTTTTGTATTGGTATCCTAGAAATGAAAAAAAAAATTATTTGTTATTCCTGTCTGCATTGTATTGGTATTATGGAAATGGAAAAATGAATTGATTTCATGTTTGCATTTTTGTATTGGTATCCTGGAATGGAAAAACGTTTTTATTTGTTATTCCTATCTGCGTTGTATTGGTATTCTGGAAATGAAAAAATGATTTGATTCCCTATCCGCATTTTTATATTTGGTATCCTGGAAATGGAAAAATGTTTTTGCGTTATTCATGTCTACGTTGTATTGGTATCCTGACAATGGAAAAAGAAAATTATTTCTCTGTATGCGTTTTAATAATTGGTATCCTAGTAAGGGAAGGGAGTTTTGGTCATTCATGTATGCATTTTCTTTTGGCATCTGGGCAATGAAAAAGGGAAACCACGATTTTTCCATTTAAAACGTGTTTGAGATTCCCATTGAAGTGCCCACATTTATTCTTTTAAAAGTTGACAGAGATTGTTGTTGAAATGCCCACATTTTTTTTTTTAAAGTTGACAAAGATTGTTGTTGAAATGTCCACGTTTTTGTTTAAACGTTGATAGAGATTGTTGTTGAAATGCCCACATTTTTGTTTTAAAAGTTAACAGAGATTGTTGTTGAAATGCCCACATTTTTTCTTTAAAAGTTGACATAGATTGTTGTTGAAATGCCCACGTTTTTGCTCTTAAAATTTGACAGATATTGTTGTTGAATGCCCACGTTTTTTCTTTTAAAAGTTGACAGAGATGGTTGTTGAAATGCCCACGTTTTTGCTTTTAAGAGTTGACAGAGATTGTTGTTGAAATGCCCACGTTTTTTCTTTTAAAAAGTTGACAGAGATCGTCATTGAAATGCCCACGTTTTTGCTTTTAAAAGTTGATAGAGATTTCTTTTGAAATGCCCATGTTTTTTCTTTTAAAAGTTGACTGATATTGTTGTTGAAATACCCAGTGTTCTCACTGCCAAACTTTAATTACCATAGCGATGTTACTGGCCATATTAATTACCATATTAATTGCAATGATAAATGCTATATTAAATGCCATATTAATTGCCAGAACAATTGCTACAACAATATTAATGGTCATTAGTTTCCTTCTTACTGTTAATTGCCATGTTAAATTGCAATGTAAATGCTATATTATTTGCCATATTAATTGCCATGTTATTTGCTACAATGATTTAATGATCAACATATTTCTTCTTATTGATTAATTACCGTAGCGACTTAAATGGTTAACAACTAGGTAAATTGCCTTCCTGTTGAGCTATTAATTGTCATGTTAATAGTCATGTAATTGCCATGTTATTGTTATATTAATTGTTATGTTAATCAACATGTTAATTGCCTTGTTATTACTTGTTATGATAGCAGTCATGTGAATTGCCTTGTTATTCCTAATTTAATCGTTAGGTAATGACTATGTTAATTTCCTTGTTATATTGCTACATCGATGTTAGTAGTTAGTAGTCCATTCTCAATTATAATAGACAGCTAGTATTGTTGGTTCGGTCAATATAGCTAGACTACATGTTGAGATTAAATTGTTCATAAGTGTTATAATGGTAGCATCCTACATTAAGATTGTTAATATTGGTATTCAAGTTAATGGCTAGTTAGATGGTATTTATAATTATAGTTTTAGTATTGATTACTTAGACTTGCAATATTGATTGTATTAACGTTAAATTAGCGAGTGCATTATTGACTAATTGTAACTTTGGCATGCCCCATTTAGATTGGAACCCATGTTAAAATAGATTGTAATCATTGACTGGTTTAGACTGGGTGATTGGTTGGGTCAGGGACGATGTCATGTATTGGCTTGCATCATCCCTTGTCTTCGTCCTCTAGCATTTCGTCGACCTCTTATTGGGGTATGGGTGTGGTTTTCCTTTCGGTATTCGGCTTCTAGCGCGTCGGATTTATCTAGAGTCTCGGGTCCTGATAGGATGAGTGGTGCCAAGGTTGTCGACGTGTCTATCACCTGGGGACGACATGATTCCTGATGAGGGGATCATGGCACGCCACATGGGATAGCGGCGAACAAAAACCTGGTCGGAGTTGGTGCGTGTTGGGGAGTGTTGTCGAGCATGGTAAGTTGCTTGGGTGCATGGGTGGAACGCCTTCGTGAGTTTGGTTCAAGTGCATTGAGTTTCTAGTCTTGTTTGGCAATGACATTGTGTTGGGAAGGGGAATTTGTCCCTTAGTGTGTAGGAGTGTCTTGTTGCATTGGGCGGGTAGTCGTTCCTCCTTGTTATTCTATGCATGTTTCCCAGTTTCCCTTGTGCCAGTCAGGGATGATTTTAGGGGCTAAATTTCACTCATGGGCTAATTTTCCATGGTTTTTCCAAAAACAAGATTCGTTATTTTAAAAATGATTTGCCCAAATTCTATAGGATAAAATTATTTTACCTTAAAAATCGCCAAAATTTTATAAAAACTATATGAAATACTTAGAAATTTGAATATTTTTTAAAACATATCGCCAAACATTTATAGTTGACATATGAAGGATTAGTAAGATTCGCCAAGGTTTCTACATTTTAAAATAAATTTCCATCCTTAAAATCATCCCTAGTACCAGTGACTGGAGTCATAGTTGTCTTTTTCCTGGGTTGTGTGCTTCTGTTTGTCGTCTATGTGCAGTTAAACCATTGTCGTCGTTGCCTTCTTGCCTCTTAATTCTTAAAAAACAAAAAAAAAATTTCTTCGCCCGTGATCGTAATGAAGGGGACGTTACAGTTTGAAACCAAATAAGGAAAAATGGATCATTGACACAGAACCTAATTTCACCACTAATATAAGAAAAAGTCTAGCTAGAGGAACCGAAGGAGCCTAAAGAATGGGAGCGCCCCTTCCACTAAAACATGTGGGTGAAGGGAACCCCACTATATTTCATTGTCGAAAGTGGTATCCATAAGAAACTAATATAAAAAAAGGTCATCAATAGGTTGAACCTAACAACAATGCCACACTCTCAGCCATACACCATTGGTTGGCTTAGCCAAGGATGCAACATCTTCATCAACGAACAATGTCACCTACACTATGGCATCAAACCCTTTAAAGACAAGGAATTATGTGATGTTTCCCTTTTTGAAGTTTGTGATGTTATTTTAGGAAAGACACATATGTGAAAGCGTTATGTTGTTTATGAATATAGGCCTCATAGTGTCATTATTATTTTGGGAGGTAAACTCTATAGGGTATTGGAGGCAATCCCAACTATTATGGTCTTTTTGATCTCTACAAAGTAATGTAGAAAGGTGGTCTCTCAAAGTGTGAGATTTGCAATCTTTATGGTATGGTTAGAAGGTGAATAAAAGGTCACTGTAACTTCCAAAAACTCTACACGAGGCCTCTTTACATAGCAGAAGCAAGTGGACAATATAGTAGAAGAGAATAAAAACATATTTTCCTCACCTATTGGGGTTCCTTTGCATTGTTAGGTAAAGCACTCAATTGTTTTGACACTCAATGCTCCTCTAACTAACGACTTTGTATATAGGAACTCTATTATGGAGAATGAATAAATCAAATTTTAGATCCAAGCTAAGTTAATTATGAAGGGACACATTTAACCAAGCTACACACCTTGTCAGAGCCCAATTGTTCGATTATAGAAGAAGGACAGGACATGGTGATTTTGTATTGATTACAGATCCATGAACAAGATCACAGTCAATAAATGGTACCCATTCCCCTATATTGATTATCTTCTACATTAGATCAAGGGTGCCAAATTTTTCAATAAGATTGATCTAAAGTCAGGATACCACTAGGTGTCAATTGAGAAAATTGATATATGGAAGACAAACTTCAAGTATAAACAAGGTCTCTTCGAGTGTCTAGTCATGTCTTTCATCTTGACTAAATCCCTGTCCATGTTCATGTGAATGATGGATGATATATTGCGGGAATTCACAAAATATTTTGTGGTTGTATATCTGGATGACATCCTCATATTTAGAAAAACCTGGGAGGAACATTTGAAGCACATTTAACAGATCTTGGGCACCTTGCAACAACACAAGTTATATGCCAATTTGGAGAAGTGTTCCTTCAACATGCAAATAATTAAATATTTGGGATACATGATGGATGAGGAGGGTGTCCATGTGGATCCAACCAAGATCTAATTCATATGTGATTGGTTGACCCCGAAGACACTAATTGATCTTCACAAGTTCTTGGGCCTCTCCAACTTCTACCAAAGGTTTGTTCTAGGGTTCCCTCATATCACTTGTGACCTAAGCCAGGTGACTAAGGGTGGAGCCAAGGCCAAATTTGTTTGGGCCACGTCACAACAAAAAACATTCAAGGATTTGAAATTCCACCTCTTCTTAGCACCAGTCCTTATTCTTCCAGACCTGTAACATCCATTAAACATTGAGAAATATGATTTATATTATGTTATCGATGCAATTGTCACTCAACATGGGAATTTGATGGCCTATCATAGTGAAACACTATGTTTTCATAAACCCCACCTATGACAAAGAGATGTACTCCATTGTGTAGGAGTTTTGACAGTGGAAGAATTACATTTTGGGAAAGGAGATGATCATCCAAATTGATCACATGCCTCTACAAGTCATGCAGACACAAGGACAGTTACAGAATGACCGAAATCAAAAGTGGTCCATGTACCTGCATAAATTACACTTTAACATCATGCAAAAGAATGGAAACACCAACCATGTTGTTGAATACCTCAACTGATCCCTGATTGTGGCACCTACCAAAGTTCTTAACTCTTGTAGGTAGGAGACATTTGGGTGGCCACAATTATACAATAGTGACCCTGAATGTTTTACTACCTATTATACATTGAGTGCAGGAAAATTAGTTCTAGAATTTCATCTCCATGATGGACTACTATGCCATTTAAGCCACATTTGTGTTCCTTCAAGAAAGCATGAAAATATGATTTGAGAACCTCATTAAAGTATGGAGGTAGGACACTTTGGCATGGAAAAAATATTCGCACTACTACAAAATCATTTTTATTGGACAAAGATTCAAAATGATCTCTGGAAGTATATCAAATCCTACACCTCCTATGAAATTTCCAAACCCATCATAGAGAAATAGGGGCTATACACCCCTCTACCTACTCCTGATAGGACTTGGGAGTCCATCTCCATGGATTACATGTCCACTCTACCTTCAACAAACCATGGTAATGACTATTTCTACATGATCGTTGATAGATTCTCTAATATGGTAGTTTTGACACCCTACAAGAAGAGTATCACCATTGAGGCCACTGCTAAGATCTTCTTTGAACATGTTTGGGTTCATTTTGGGCTCCCATGGACCATTATTTTAGATTTATAGAAAAGGTTCCTAATTACTTTCTGGTCCAGCCTATGGTTGATGATGGATACCAAGCTAACCAAATTGACTTCCTTCCACCCACAGATTGATGGAAAAATATAGGTAGTCAATAGGATGATTTTTCATATCTCGAGGATGTACAATTCCAAACATCCACACACATGGGATGAGAGCCTTATTTATGTTCAACATAGCTACAATAGATCCCTTGATCCAGATTATTTTTATAATGAAATAAAAGAAGATATATTACAATGAAACACACATAAAAATTACTAGAAACAAAGAAATACAACAATACAGGATTATTATTAATGAAATAATTGTACACAGACTGGAAAAATATAGAGTCCAAGACTTGCTAGAATGGTGGCAGATTTATCTTTGAGAAGAGATGTGATGGCTATGCTCATTCACCAGAACATGACTACAATGAGGCTCTAAAGGCCTTTTAATGATAAACATGAATGCCAAAACACTAGACATCCAAAAACCTAACCTTAGTAGATGAAACGCCAAAAGCCAAGTGGGCCCCATTTGTAAGTTTTAAACATGTGAGGTAAAGCAATGCATATAGACTCTTACGCAAAACAAAATTTAATCAATGGCTCATACACAAAGTACATAGATATTTTATACCGGAAACCCTCAACTGGGAAAACCTTTCTTATATTCATTATATCGAATTTCATCATTCACTATACAATATATACAATGTTTTTAGGTATTCCGTAGATACCAAAACCCTAATCCCTAAAACCGGGATTATTTTTTTAGTAAACCGCTAAAATAGCAAAAGCTGCCCCCCAAAAAAAATTCGGGGCATTGTCCCAAACCCCGTCGGCCCCGGGCTATGCCCGGTGTTGAACGCTGCGCGTAACCAGGGGGGGAAACATAACCAGAGGGGGCATACCTGCCCCCCCTCAGACCCCCTAAGAATTCACCTAACGCACATGGCACAAATAGAGCACTAGTACGAGGGATCATCAGACGCAGTTATCATATATGATGCGCTCACACACACATGCAAAGAATATAACACATACCCAACATTCTCCCACTTGTTGTTTTCTTTGCATCCAGGGGTCTAGGGGATTATATAGTCAACAATCCAGGCCATCAGTGCCCATTATTACTCTACACCAGGAGAACTTTTCTATGCTCACAGACTTTGTCAATGAATCTGCAACATTCTTCAAAGTGTCAACCTTTTCCAGCAACACCTTATTTTCCTCAACCATGTCTCTCACAAAGTGATACTAAACATCAATATGCTTTGTCTTTGAATGATAAGAAGGGTTCTTTTCCAGGAATATTGCACTCTGACTGTCACAATCTAATCTCACTACTTGTTGTACCAACCCAATACTTGAACACAATCTTTGTAAACATACTGCTTCCTTGCTTGCATGAGTGGCTGACATGTATTCAACTTCTATAGTTGAGAGTGCCACTACATCCTATCTTTTTCTCATCCAACTGATTTCTCCTCCAAATAGGTTGAACACATACCCACTTGTAGATATTCTACTATTTAGATATCCAACCTAGTCTACATCAACAAAGCCATGTATGTCCACCACTCTCTCCAATCCTGGTCTTCTTTGGTAGCACAATCCATAACTGGTGGTGCCACGAAGATACCTGAAGACCCTCTTTATTGTTGTCCAATGCTCCTTCCCTGGTTTTGACATATACCTGCTAAAAACTCCCACTGCATGTGCAATGTTCAGTCTAGTACAAACCATTGCATACATCAAACTGCCAACTGCAC
>JASDQU010105568.1:36545-49653 GCA_032191745.1 Picea mariana
TTTCGAAGAAACAACTTGTATACCAGGGACTTTGATTGATACAAATTCCCCAACTTATCCCATAGTTCCTTGGATGTATATTCTCCTGAGACATTCAACAACATTGAATCTTCCAGGCAGAGTTGAATATTACTACTTGCTCTTCTGTCCAAATTCTCCCAATATTCCTTCGACATACCAGTAGATGGTGCACTAGTAGTTTGTGTACTAGTAGGTTGTGTACAAGTAGTCTTTGTGCTAGTAGACGGTGTACCAGTAGGTTGTGTACCAGGATCCACAACGATCCATTTTTCTTTGTCTACAAGAAGGTCATCCATCTTGAGCTTCCATAGCTCAAAGTTTTTACCGTTGAACTTCTCTATCTCGATTCTAGATGAGCTTTCCATTCCTCTTTCTATACTTGAATCTTCACTACAAAAGATCCCACTAAACCCAGGTTTATCACAGACCCAAGATAAACTTGATCTATCAAGACCGAGCCAAACCCTCAGCAACAAAGGCTTCCCTCTGAAGCCAAAAATGTGCTTTGATACCACATGTAAGTTTTAAACCTGCGAAGTAAAGCAATGCATATAGATTATTAAGAAAAACATAAATTAATCAATGGCTCATTCACATAGTACACAGATATTTATACCGGAAACCCTCAACTGGGAAAACCTTTCTTATATTCATTATATCAAATTTCACCATTCACCATACAATATATATACAATGCTTTTAGGTATTCCACAGATACCAAAACCCTAATCCCTTAATCTGGGATTAATTTATAAAACCGCTAAAAATAGCAAAATCCGCTAAAAATAGCAAAAACCACCTAAAATGATTTCGAGGCCCTGCCCCAGGCTCCTGCCTGGTTTTTAATGCTGTGCATAACCAGAGGGGGCATACCTACCCCCCCCTGGGACCCCCCTAGGAAGAAACCGATGCACACGACACAAATTACACCACTAGAGGGATCATCATATGGAGTTGGCGAACCTGACGCACCCACACACACACATGCAAAGAATATAACATATACCCAACACATATTACATTGGTAATGTTACTTTATTTATGTTGGCTTGGGTCCATTAGTTGTAATTGTACCTCCTATTATCCTATATATACCAAGGAGACATTGCTATTTGGAATCAGCTTGTATTTGTACATTTATGTGGGTATAAGGAGGTTACCCCATCGAAGAGGCTTATTATCTGAATTTCTCTCTTTTTCAAGGTGTTGCATACTTATTCTGAGGTTTTTCTATGCTATATTGATATTTGGTTCTTAAAACCTAACATGTTGTCCCCCTTAAAGATAGCCTTGTCCTCAAGTCTTGAGATGAGGAAATTGTTGCAGAATGATAGTTGGTTCCCAAGTGGCTTATGCTAGAGTTGTATCTTTCCACTGGACTAACAATTCCTTGATGGTGCACTGATGCAAACAATGTTCGCGCTGGTCCAAAAATTATTGTGGCTGCAACCAGATGGAGACTTCTTCATCCAACTCAAGAAGGATGGTTTGAGTTTAGCACTTAGTTCCAATCACCTTCTTCAAGTAGGAGACATGAAAAACATGATGGAGCTTATGACTAGGAAAAACTAACTGATAGGCCACTTGTCCCACACACTTGAGAGTGGTATAAGGACCATAAAATTTGGGCATCAATTTCTGACAATGGTCAACCTTGAGTGAAGTTTTCTTATAAGGTTACAGTTGAATCATGCAGACTACCACCCCTCCTAGGAGGATTGCATGACCTCCTGATCTAGGATCATTCACACAGGAGCTGAATTAGATCTCGGATCCCTGCTGGATCCCCTCCAATGTACACAAGCCCTTTAATTTCCTTATGCAGTTCCACAAAAAAACCTGTGGGTGCTTTACTCTAAGACCCTTTCTCCTCAAAATCAAACTTTAGGTGCTAGCCCCTTTTCCCTGGAAGAAATATCATATGATTGTAGGCTAGAACCAAGAGCTTAGATAAAAGGTTCTATTCAGAGATTTGTTACTCTAGGCTTCAGAATATTTACCCACAACACACTCCAATTCCCCCAAATGTTGAAATGGTGAACTCCCAAAGAGTTCAGAGATGAACGATCCACACTTCTTTCCATGATCTACAACTGAGATCAAATCTAGAACTCCAAGCTTCAGGACTTTCCGTGACTTCAACACGCAATACCTCCAAATTGGCGAACGTCTGAACTCCACAGATTTGACGATCCACCCTCCTCCTAAAACCAACGACTGTGATCAAATTTGGAACTCCATGATTCAGGGTTCCTAGCTCCTAATCACCACTAAACTTTCGAACTACCAAACTTCGAATTGGCGAAAGGGTGGAGATCGATCGTCCATGTTCACTTGTCAAAAAACTATCAGGATTGACTCCGAGATTCAGGACTTCAAGAATTTTCACACCAAAACAAATTTCACCCACAATCCTACGGAGAGCCGAATTTCTGAATACTTGGAAATCAATGGACAGGTGTACCCAACAACCAATGGTTAGGATTCACTCCGGAATTTGAGACTTTAGGAATTTCCAATGTCTACCTTTGAAATCTTTGGGATAACCAAACACTGAAGGGATTAAAAATCGACGGTCCCCACTTTGCTTCCCAATCTACGACTAGGATCTATTTGGGAATATGGGTTTTGGGGATTTCTCCTCCTGGCAACACAAGGACCAAAATCTCCCAGAGTGTCAAATATTTGAACTTTGATATCTACGACTCACACTCGTTTGCGCACAGATCCAACGGATGGGATCTGATATTCTCTTTCGTATGCTGTCCTCTTGTATGGGTTTGATCCAATGGACTAGATCTGATCTTGCATCCCAAATCAATGACTGTTGTAGTTTCTCTCCTCTGTGGCTTTGCTTCCCTCCAATGAAGGAACTTTCTCAGCTTTTTGTTATAGAAAGATTTTCCTCACCCTATGTAAACTTGCACAAAGGGCATTTTTACATTTCCCAATACAGACTTGAAGTCCCTTTTTACAAATACCATATCTAAAAACATTATTTTTCCACATATACATGCCCTACCTATTGTACAACATGCATATAGAAAGGTTTCACCACTACAACCTTTGTACATCAGGTTTTGTGCTCAAAATTTAAAAATGGTGTTGAGTTTCCATGTCACGTCATGTGATCCATGATCCTTGACCTTCCATATAATGGAAACATTCTGACTTAGCGCTTCAGTTCCACTTGAAGGTTATAAATGGGCCAAATCTGAGCTATGGAAAAGAGGAGAATAATTCAACTTTGAGAGCAAAGTTACTATGGAGAAATTATTCACTTCATATTGAGTCTGCATCCCTTTTTCATTTTAAGTCTAAACACATTTTTCAGCCCCCAAGCTCTTCCCTACTTGATTGATAACCTCATTGTCTCTCTTATATGATCTTACCTTTGGTGGAGGCCCAACTGGAAGGGACTTAGTTTCTCGATTCCAAACCATGCCAACACAGAAGTTTGTAATTCATTCTCGTATGTTGATTACATTTTAATAGAAATACTCTTTTGTCATCCAATTAATATCTTGCAAATATTTGAATTGTTATTCCATGGGCGTATTTGTTATGAATGTTGATGGATTATGCTATTGAATGTGCTAACATTATATATTATCACCATATGCTTTCATTTCTTAGTTATTGAGGACAAGTTGTAGGTGTATTGCTTTGAGTCAAGTGCTCAACGATGGACTTCATCGTATGTTGGGATGAGGTAGGCCTTTTATATTGTCTTGCTAACACATTTTTTTATATAGCATACCTTATATTAGAGTTTATTTTTGCAGTCATTTCTGTCTGTTGTGGTTTACCCCTAGCCATAGAGAGATTTTCCTCATAACGGAATTGACGACCATATTAGGGAAAGAATCTTCCTTTTTAGGGTTTGGAGTATTTTTCTCCTTAGATTTCTCTCGTTTATATTGAGTTTCTTGTCGTATGTCTTCTTGACATCCTCTGTTCATTCTAAGTTTGAGCTTCTTAGCCTTGTCCTTAGCCTGGTTGTGTTTTAACACATATACCTGGGTTTTTTCCTGACAATCACATACATATGTACTCCTGCAAGAGGCGTATATATGCTCTTTTCCCCTAAACAGTAGCGTACATCACCTTTTGTTGCTTGGTTTTTGGGTTTAATGGTTGTTGGGTAAGTTTTGATGGTTGTTGATCCTTCTTGGGTCTTTTTTATGACTGTTAAGTGTCTATGGAATGATATGAAACCTTTCTTTGGTTGAATTTTTGGGTGGTTCCTTTCTCATCATCATTTTCATTTGATTGTTCTTGCATATTGGGTTGTGTGTTTTCTTCTTGATATCCTACTTGGTTTGTCTCTATTTACATACAGTAGAATTTTTATATCAAGTCATTGTTCAGTCCTTGCATTTTCATTATTTTATATTGAAAATACAAAAATATTAGGAATTTTACATTGTTGGCATTTGATCTTTTGAGTCCTTATCATTGATCCTAGTACATGTAAAGAAAGATTACATCTCATTTGGAATTGCAAAACTAAATTGAGAATTTCATTTTGAAAATCATATCATTTATTGGGAATTGAAGTTAGGACTTTGCATTGTATGCATATTCATTTATTTTACTTGTTGAGTCATAACATTATTAGTTTCACGACCTCACCTTTTTGAGTAAGCAAGGCCACTAAAAGTAACAATAATAATTTAAAATTGATTAGTAATGATTTTATTTTCTAGGGTGCACAAACTAGCTTAAGATTTAGATCCTTGGAATAGGATTTTGTGAGTAAACTTATCCAAGGTTGTTAAATCAACATATGTGTCTAACTAAGCGAGTGGGGAAATCCATTGTATAATCGGTAATATCAGGAGGCTCCACTTACACCAGAGTTAAGCATGAGGTCGCATGAGGTTGGTTGAAGGGATATCTCCCTGATACCTTCGTAGCATCAAATATATTCCTAGGCATCTATTCGTATATGGGGATCTTATGAGTACCTTTACCTTTGTGAGAGGTGGTGCTTTTGAGGTTTTTGGATTTTTTACCCTACCCATACGGTGGACCTGACTTACAATTTTTTGTCTATGCATCGGTTATATTGTGGTTTCTAAGTTGCTTGACTTAGGTGCCACATAGGTTACTTGCAAGGGTTATTTTGCAGGTACACTAGGTCAGATAAGGGTCAAACAACACACACCCTTTATGGAGGATTACCTCTCCCGAGGAATCTGGCCGACTAGTTTTTAAGCCCACGAGGGCCCTTATGACTTATTCTAATACCTCTGATCTTTGCCAGGGAGTCTCAGGACCCTCTTGGGTGAGGCATACCTACTTTAGGGAGGGAGGCCCCTTTCATCCACTCTATCTTGTTTGTGTGCATATTGGAGCTTTGATTGTATTTTGTTGTGCTCTTTGATTACTAGTTGGCCTTAGGCTTTGTTTTATATCTCAAGTCTTGAGTCATCATGGAGCCATACTAGCTTCCCTAGTCTCGTTGCTTGTTACAATTACCACTGCATTTTGATTCTTTTCCTTCTAAAAGGCGTAAATTTATCAAACATGGTACACACACCTCCACTTATCAGACTTGCTATCACACAAGGATGAGTACTGAATTGAGTCAAAAAGATACTGGAAGTCCTTCGACTCCCATACCTTCTATAGTTAACGGTACCTCTTCAACACCTTCAACGACAATGGTTATAGTGCCAGAGGTGCCTATCATCACCTCTACTAGTTCTATAGTGAATAATCAACCTATAGCCACAAAACCTTTTGGGTCTCTTTGTCACTCACTAGGATATAATGTTCAGTCCATCCCTATGGCATCTAGTCCTTTTTATTATGGTATGCCGAATTTCACATCACAATTTTCAACCTCCATCCCAAGGGCTGGTCATAATACTAGTATTGGACTTGGGGGAACAACTCCTCCACTTACTCCTTTCCTGTTTGGTGGTACTTATGTCCCCGTAAATGACTCCTACACTTGGAGGCTTTCCTACTTTTCACCCCGAGTATAATATTGTTCCGATTGCTTCTGTGTTAAGCCCTAAATAGTGGTTCATTACCCCTTAATTGGGGCATATTACATTAGTAATGTTATTTTATTTATGTTGGCTTTAGTCCATTAGTTGTAATTGTATCTCCTAGTCTCCTATATATACCAAGGAGACATTTTCATTTGGAATCATCTTGTATTTGGACATTTATGTGGGATATAAGGAGGTTTCCCCCTCGAAGAGGCTTATTACCTAAAATTCTCTCTCTTTTCAAGGTGTTGAGTACTTATTCTGAGGTTTTTCTATTCTATATTGATATTTTGTTCTTAACATATGGTATCAGAGCTCAAGGTCTTGGGGTTTCGCTACTACATCTGAGACACCTTGGAATTTTCAATATATATTTTTTTCTACAACGTTACAGAACGAACGGCTTGGAGGATATTTAGTAGAAGGATCAAGGTACTTTGGGTTAAATTTTAAGCTCCTGAGGCCTTATAATTTCATAGATAGATCCTGTGTAAGATAGGGTTCCAAAATCATCCTAAATTGATTCATTGCAAAATTTTCACTATAAAATATTTTATGTAATGTTTCAGCCCCTGAACTCCAGAGGGTATTCACAAAAATTATTAAGGTATCTGCGGTAACAATTTCATCTTTTGTAGCATCTTAGATTTGTATATACACCCTGTGGAAGATAGGGTATATGACTAGTCCTATTGACTAGTATCAAGCAAGTGTTCTAGGTAAAACAATCATAACATCTTCCTAGAGTATACAAATTGAGTGAGACCAGTTGCATTGGATATTGGACAACCCGTAGTAGTTCTGGTACGAGTTTACGAATTGTATATCAATTATTTTGTGTGGGGAATACTATACAAGTGAGATCTCCTGGAAAGGCCAAAAATTAGTAATTTGTGGAGAAGTTACCTTAAATTCCACTTGGCACATCTAATTTTGATCAGACCTGTGGCATTGTAGAGAAGAAATATCAAAGAACTACAAAAAATAAAATTTTATACTCAGAAGGGCCAAAATTTCGGGGATAGAATAAAAGGAATATTGTCTAGTAGAACCACCTCAAAATCAAGGTTTAAAGTGATACTTGGACAAAATACCACTAAAAAGGGGAACTTACACACCAAATAAGCCTCTAGACAATCCTACTTGGACTCTTGATGAAGGTGAAGAAATGTGTAGGGACATAAATGATTTACAAAAGAAGACAATAACAAAATATGAACTACAAGAGATGATGGATTCAACAGAAGCTAAGTTGGAGGCAATAAATACTAAGATGGATGGTTTAAAAGGGGAGATCATGGAAGGATTGAAAAAATTCCTAATAGAGAGGACACCTGAAAGTGAAAATTTAGCCCATGCAATTCATGATGAGGACACAAGGAAGATGAATCAAGAATGGAGAAACTCTAACTTTGGGTTGAAGACCAACCACTTTCCTAAGATCGATATGAGGAAGTTTGTTGGCAAGGAATTAGTCACATGGATACTTCAGATGGAGCAATTCTTTGATCTACATAATGTGCCACATACACAAAAGGTACGGATCGATTCTTTATATTTAGAACCCAATCAATGTTTGTGGTATCGATGACTTTGTTCTCGCAAATCACTCGATGCTTGGTCAATTTTCACAGAATAAATGATAGCACACTATGAGGATACAAGGAGCAATACCTTCTTTAGCCAATTGATAAATCTCAAGGAAAAGGGTTCAGTTACAGATCACACTGAGAACTTCCAAAGATTGAATATAAAGGTAACAGATATTCCATATGAGCGTTTGATTGATGTATTCATAGGAACTTTCAGGGATAACATTCAACATGAGGTTTGTCTTTGGGAACCCAAATCATTGGAGAATGCATTTCAGGTGGCAAGAAATGTTGAAAGTAAAAATATGGATATGGCTACTAGAAGGACCACTTCTAACATATATCGAGAGAATAATGCTCCTTCTTCTAAAACACCTCAACCTACCAGGTTGACACCTCAATAATTGGGGGAAAGAAAAGCAAAAGTTTTATTCTTTAATTGTGACAACAAGTACAGTAAGGGACATAAGTGTGATGAGAAGAAATTATTCTACACAGATTGTGAAGAGGAAGAAGAATAAGAACAAGAACAAGAACGAGAACCATCTCAAGATGAAAATGTAGACGTGTTTTCTTCTGAAGAGTTGACTCCCACGATATCGTTTATTACATTGGATGGAATTATCACTCCTCAAACCCTCAAGATCGAAGGATATATCAAAAAGAAAAAGGTAATAGTCCTAATTGATTCTGGTAGTACTCATAATTTCATTCACTATAAATTAGCCAAAGCTCTCAATTGCTTTGTATATCCACCACCATAGTTTCAAGTTATGATTGCATATGGAGGGACTATCAATTTCTCAAGAAAATGCAATAACATCAATGTTACTATGGGGGAATATGTAATGAACATTCCAATGATTGCTATATGCATGGGTGGTGTTGATGTCGTGCTAGGAATCCAATGGTTACAATCATTAGGAATAGTGGATTTTAGTTTTCAATAACTTTTCATGAAATTTTCATTGGAAGGAAAAGAAATTGAGTTAAGAGGTATCACAGGGAAACTCAGTAAGGTGATAAGATCCAATGGCATGACAAAATTATTGAAAATGGGCATCAAAGTGTAATTGCACAACTATGCTCACTAGATGTTCAAACATCTAAGACATATATTCCCCTAGATCTCCAAGGGATAATTGATAAGAATTCCAAAGTATTTGAAGATATTCCCAAAGGTCTTCCACCCACTTGAAATCCTGATCATGATATTCACCTAATTCCTGGGAGTGTTCCTCCTAACATTAGGCCATGCAGATACCCTTATACCAAGAAGAGTGAAATTTAGTGCATGGTTGAAGAAATGTTAAAGGATGGAATTATTATACCTAGCCAAAGTTCTTACTCTGCATCGATGTTAGTGGTATTCGAGAAATATGTCTCATGGCGTATGTGTCCAGATTATAGAGATATCAACAAGATCACTATTAAAGATAAGTTTCCCATTATCATCATTGATGAATTTTTAGATGAACTACATGGAGCAATCGATTTCACAAAGTTGGATCTTCATTCAGGGTATCATCAGATTAGAATGAAGGAAGAAGATATCCCAAAAGCAACATTCCGAACTCATGAAGGCCATTATGAATTTTTGGTCATGCCTTTTAGCCTTACAAATGCACCTTCCATATTCCAAGGGTTGATGAATTCCATTTTCAATCCCTTCCTTCGAAAATTTCTTTTAGTATTTTTTGATGTTATACTAATCTATAGCAAGTCTTGGGAGGATCATGTGTGACATGTTGACAAGGTACTACAAATACTAAAGGAGCAACAACTATATGCCAAACCATCCAAATGTTTCTTTGTGGTGAATGAGGTAGATCATTTGGGTCATATTGTATCTCATGAAGGTGTCAAGGTAGACCCTAACAAGATTAAGGCCATGGTGGATTGGCTGATTCCCAAAAAATTGAAGAATCTTAGAGGATTTTTGGGTTTGACAGGTTACTACCACAAGTTTGTTCGACACTATGGAAGAATAGAAACACCTTTAACGACACTAACTAAGAAGGATTCATTTTCATGGACTCCACAGGAAACAAAATCTTTTGAACAACTTAAAGAGGTGATGTGCAAAGCTCCTGTCTTGACCACTCTAGACTTCACAAAAACCTTTATTGTGGAATGTGATGCCTTGGGAAATGGAATTGGTGTTGTTATAATGCAAGAAGGAAGGCCCCTGGCTTTTGAAATTCGATCACTCAAGGGAAAGGGCTTACACAAACCCATTTTGTATAAGGAAATGATGGAAATACTACATGCATTGAAGAAATGGCATCCTTACCTAATAGGTAGGCACTTCAAGGTCAAAACAAATCATTGTAGTCTTAAATACTTCTTGGAACAAAGACTATCTTCAGAAGAACAACAAAAAAGGGTGACCAAGATATTGGGTTATGATTTTTAAATCGTTTATAAAAAAGGGAAGAAAAATGTTGTGGCAGATGCACTCTCAAGAAAGGATGAAGATGTTGAGGTCTTTCTTTGTGCTATCTTGATCATCCAACCCGATTGGGTAATAGAAGCAAGGGATGAATGGAAGAATGAAAAAAAGTGTGGACTCCCATTCAAAGGTTGCAGTAGTATTCCAGTGCATTAGATACATTTACATGGAAAAATGATTAACTATGAGACAAATATCGCTTATATTTATGTAAGAAATCCCAACTCGAACAAAATTTACTATTGGAATTGCACACCTCTCCAGTAGGAGGGCACTCAAGATTTTTTTAAAACCTACCATAGGGTCAAGAAGGAATTATTTTGGGATGGCCTTAAAACTGATGTTCAAAGGTTTGTCACTAAATGTTTGGTTTGCCAACAAAATAAGGTGGAAATGATTAATACCCTAGGTATTTTACAACCATTAGTCATCCCAAGTCAGTGTTGGGAGGAGGTTTCCATGGATTCCATCATAGGGTTACCAAAGTCTAAAGGAAAGAGTGTCATCATGGTGATTTTTGATAGACTCGCCAAGTATGCACACTTTTGTGCACTCTCTCATCCCTTCAAAGCCAGTATAGTTGCCACCGCATTCATGGAGATAGTTCAAAATCTACATGGCAACCAAAAGATTATTGTAAGTGACAAAGATCCCATATTCACTGGATATTTTTGGACAAATTTATTTTCTTGTTTGGGTACTCAATTGGCTGGTATCTCATCCTATCATCCTCAATTTGATGGACAAACAGAGATAGTGAACAAATGTCTGGAAGGATACCTTTGTTTCTTTATCTCTAATAAACAAACACAATGGTTCAAATGGTTACCCTTGGTAGAATGGTGGTATAAGACTTCCTTTCATACTGCAACAAAATCGGCACCATTTATGGAACTCTATGGATACCACCCTCCTTCCATCACTTCTTCTCTAAAATAAAAATCTAAGGTTCAAGCAGTGGAAGATCACATCGAGCATCAACAAAAAATTCTCCAAATCTTAAAGGACAACCTGACCATGGCCTAAAATCACATGAAACAACAAGCAGATCAACATCGTAGTGAAAGAAGTTTTGAAGTAGGGGATTGGGTGTTTTTAAGAATACAACCATACAAACAGACGACCCTCAAGCAATCCAAGACGGATAATAAATTATCACCAAAGTATTATGGCCCTTATAAGTTGTTGCAAAATATCGGTACTATGGCATACAAATTGGAGTTTCCTGCATCTTCACGAGTACACCCAGTTTTCCATGTTTCATGCTTAAAGAAGGTTATAGGTGACAAGATCCCGGTTCAAACTATATNGCCAGAACTTGAAGAGAAATTAAAACTCATATTGGAGCCTGAAGCCATCATTGACACAAGAATTCGTCAGCCGAGGAATAGATCCATTTCAGAGTATCTCGTTAAATGGAGGAAACTACTAGCTGGAGATTCCACTTGGGAAGATGAGTCTTTTATACAGAAGCATCCAGAGTTACTCAAGCATTTCAGACAACACTTTTCTCAAGGGGATGGGCATGTTAACCCCTAAATAGTGGCACATTACCCCTTAATTGGGGCATATTACATTAGTAATGTTATTTTATTTATGTCGACTTTAGTTTATTAGTTGTAATTATACCTCCTAGTCTCCTATATATCCCAAGGAGACATTTTCATTTGGAATCATCTTGTATTTGGACATTTATGTGGGGTATAAGGAGGTTTCCCCCTCGAAGAGTCTTATTACCTAAAATTATCTCTTTTTCAAGGCGTTGCGTACTTATTATGAGGTTTTTCTATGCTATATTGATATTTGGTTATTAACATTCTGGATGGATTAACCAACCTAGCAGAAAAGCTACTACTTATGGTTTGTCCTTTACACCCACCTCCTTTGTACCAATTTTGACCAACATGTTCGGAATGAAAAATCCCCCTTTTTCCTCTGGATTCACATCCAGGGGAGGTTATTTTCATACTTTGGGCAACCCCCAACTTGGAGCCACTGCGACTGGGGGAAGTTTTTACAACCCTACATCAGAAAAATCCTACTGGAATGGTGCCCAACCAACCCTTCATGAATCAGTCTGGAGGAGGTTATTACAATCCTAGACAGGGCCATGGTTGTTACCAAAACCTGGGATGGGCAATGATTCCCGAGCAAGAATCTTTCCAGGGAGCTTTGGGCCAGATGCCACAACCCCGTCCCCCTTTTCTGGCCATGCTCAATCTGCCAGAATTGTCTAAGTTAATGAATGACCCTGTACATCATGATCCAACATGCCCTCCGTCCCCACTAAGATTCCTTTGGATATTCCAAAATCCGATGGTAAAACTAGTGATGATCCTGGTGATCACATTACCACTTTTCACCTTTGGTGCTCTTCAAATTCCCTTAACGAAGATTCTATTCGGTTAAGATTGTTTCAACGCATCCTCATGGGGGTCGTTGTGAAATGGTATATCGAGCTACCTAGGGGATCATATGAAACTTTTAATCATATGGTTTTAGTCTTCCTCAACTACTTCCAATTGTTGGTTTGTTACGATGCTGGCATATAATTTTTTTTTACCTTTTGTCAAGAAAAGGCCACTCATATCTCGGATCACATCCAACAGTGGCATAGATGGAAGAGGTTGATAAAGGCCTACATACCCCTGGAATTCCTACTAGAGTGGTTCCTTAAGTCCCTCCTGCCCTATAGTTCAAAGGATGTTTCTACATATGGGGTTACATCTGAGGAAGAAGCAATGTTTAAAGCCCAACAGTTGGATCTTATATGTTCTCAGTCTGGGATGTTATATGAGATTCTTCCAGACGGATATTGTTAAGAACCAAATATCAATATAGAATAGAAAAACCTCGAAAAAAGTACTCAACGCCTTGAAAAAGAGATAATTTCAGATAATAAGCCTCCTCAAGGGGGCAACCTCCTTTTACCCCACTTAAATGTTCAAGTACAAGATGATTCAAAATGAAAATGTCTCCTTGGTATATATAGGAGACTAGGAGGTATAATTACAACTAATGGCCTAAAGATGACATAA